>CM040618.1:128975866-129011152 GCA_022817965.1 Solanum lycopersicoides
GAAATCATTTTGCTATGTTCTTTGTATAACTAAGTTTCAAGATGATTTAGTTATAAAGATTTTTTGCTTAGAGTAAGATTGTAATCTGCTAAAGAAATCATCCTGAAGGATGTTAAGAATATTGTTTCTAAACAGATTTTTGCTAGATGGCAAGCCTTGTTATCCAGTTTCGATTTTCAAATTGAATTTATTAAAGGTGAAAACAATTCTTTTGCCAGATTTTCTCTAACTCGAGAATTTCTTGCAGGGAAAATATGAGCAGACCGCAGGCTAGGCCCGTAGTGGGCAGACAACTAGCTAGGCCCAATCCAAGTGGCCCAACAAGAGAATTAGGCCCATTTGCTATAGGCCTGAAATAAATCATATTGGTCTAATTTAAACAGGTACTCGGCATTGGCCCAATTGCCACCAATTGTTCCTCCTGAAACTTCCACAGAGTAGTTCGTCAAAGATGTCGGTCTTAAAGAAGCCTTTTCTAAAGGAACAAGAGCCCAGTTCATCTTCATCACCAAACGTAGAACTTAGATTTTCCCAGAAACAAACTAGTGAAAGTTATGCCATGAAGCAACCAACGAGTTTTGCGGAAGCGGTATCTCCAGCTAGTATCAAGCCTCCTTCCAAAGAGAAGGAAAAATTTGAGATGATTCCTCTACAGGTTTTTTCCTATTCTTGCATTAGACAAGAGTATGAAGGTTATGAGATCAAACATCTCTTGAAGCGCTGTTTATACAAACAAGATTATGTAGAAACAGATAATTCTTAAAAACCAGAAGATATTTTGAGTTTATCCTGGTAGACAACCGGATCAATAGAGATTGAACACGAATTGGCGGACAAGTCTGACCCAAAAAGTATCGCCTATTCAAAGTTCACAATTAAAAAGATTTTGTCTCCATTTAATGGCCTATGATCATCTACAAACTCCAATCAATCTCTCCAAGAGGTTTAATCCAAAGACGTTAATTGGTTACTACAAAGAAGCATGGGTAAACTTCTTGTATTTAGACCAACAACCCATACTTGGTTTGTTAAATAATCCACAGACGTATAATTGTATGACTACAAAGAAGCATGGGTAAACTTTTGTATGTTAGACCAACACCCATACTTGGTTGTTAAATATTGTCCAGAAGTTTGCAGCTTCTACTATCCCCAGGTGGTTCTACGAATGGTGGAGCTGGTTCGGAGAAAATAAACAAGTCATGCCTCGACAGTTTGCTGAGAGATATCCTCAGTTTCAAATAGATGAAGGCATATTCTCTGGTATAAAAAGATCGAAGTCGCGAAAAAATAAAGAAGACAATAAAACTTACAAAATCCAAAAGTTTATTCCATAAAGTGCATAGCTTATTACATAGAGAGAGAGCATTTTAGAAAATTCTAGTCTAGCTTAATTTTCTGATGCTTTGAATGAAAAATCTAGAGTCTTAAATAGACATTTCCATTAACTCATGGTTCATCTGAATAGGTCTAGCTTTGGTGGAGATAGCCTTTTCATCAAATCCATCAAATATATGGTAAATCTAACAATATGGGACTTTCGATCCCAAAAGGTATTTGGAAATTCTGAGCAAATTTCTTTTTCAAAAGTTTTTCCGATTGGTAATTAAAAGGGTTTGAATTTCCTTTTTGCAGATTTCCATTAACTCATGGTTCATCTGAATAGGTCTAGTTCTTCCTTCTTGTCTGTGTGTCTTCGCATGATATCCTTCATGCTAAAAGGAGAGACAAAACCTCAACATGATTTAAGGAAACCTTGGCACAAAACTTGTTATAAGCAATATTAACAATAAATCTATACTAATTAATAAGGCTATAGAATTGCAAGATTAATACTGTTCTAAGAGTTAAAAATATATTACAGGATGATGATCTAAGTAAAATAATCTTATCTTTTATAAGATCACATGATTTCTAGCAGCCAAGACAACAGGGTGATTAGCTATTCATGCTAAGAATAATTGTCCCACCAATTTCTTAAAGTACCTTGTAAAGCCTGCTACAATTTTTTTGGCCGCTTGCTTATCGGTAGCGAGCCTTTCCATTGTATGCTGTGATGTTCATACCAATTTCTTGGAGTTTGTTATAGATTTGGCCATCTGCCATTCCATCTTATATTCCATTCTGTTATACACAGTACCATCAGCTACACCTTGGGGATGCAGGAAGTTTTCCTCAAACTGAATGTCAGGGAAAGAAGGTCTGGGATAAAAGTTTTTGGATGTGGGTGAGAGTCTAATCCTTAATAGCTCCCACCTGTATCGTCCTTGAGAATCTTATTCTCTAAGTTGGTCACTTATCCTTTCTAGGATTTCTGGAGTATTAATGAACTCCACTATTTGGTTTTGGAAGATGCCTCAGGGGAAAACTCAGTTGATTTTCAAAAATAGGTTTGGTCTCTAGATTGAAACCTGATTTGGAAGAACTGGGTTTATTACCAATTGTGCTGGTACCACTGTTATTAATACATTAAACTCTTCTATTTGTTTTGGACACAACATGTAAAGCCTAGGTAGTATAATTGTTCTGTTCGTAATCACCTTTGGTTTATTACCGCAACAGTCACATTCTGCTTTCTTTCTTCAGAAGGCTTCTAAAGGAGCTCTGCTTACCATTTAAAAAGATCGAAGTGCGGAAAAAATAAGCAAGACAATTAAAAAACTTAACAATAATCCAAATAGGCTTTATATTCCATTAAAGTTGCCATAGCTATTACATATGAGATAGAGAGCAGAGAGGACATTTAGAAAAATTCTAGTCTAAGCTTAATGTTCTGAGCTTTGCAATGAAAAATCTAGAGTCTTAAATAGAACTTGATGAAAGGAGTAACAATGAATCTGAAGCTTTTTTCTGATTGGTTGTAGAGGATTGCCTTTAACTGTTCCTTGATCTTTGTGCTTTTAACTGTACAAGCATGCTGCTTTTACTATTTGATATAAAGTAAAGTTGCTTGATCTTCGTGTATCTTTGTATAAACGTCTTTGTCTGCCATCTTTGCGCGATGCTTACAAGTCTTGATGACAATTCTTGTCGCTTTACTTGTCCTTTTCTGATTAATGCTAACAAAGATTCCATCTCTTCTGAGACTCCGATTATGTTTTTCCTGGGATAATTCAATCACTTTTTTAGATTTCTTCTGAGAAACCTATGATATTCCGGATTTTTAATAATCTCTCTAGACATTCAATCGAAGGGACTTAAGATAAGCACTTGCTCAATAGTAGCTTTAGATTTTAACATTGTCTCAAGCTTCATTAAGAAGTTTTTGAACATCTTCTTCATCGATTCACTTCTAACTCAGACAAGGCTTTTTGCAACCCTTTTTCATTTAATCCTCGCTCTTTGATGGCGAAGGCTTGTTGACGAACTTTTCTTTCTCTTATGAGTAGAAGATATGATTCTCTTCTTTTTCAGGCTGGATAGACCAGCCCGTCTTGATCTTGATATCTCTTTGGATAATAGAATTTAAATCCTACGAAACTCTCTGCAACAATAAACCGTCCAACTTATATATAGATGAACGCTTCTTTATAAAATGACTGTCAGAGTTTTAATGTCTCTGAAGAGTTGAAATTGCCTTCATCGATCTGGAACTGAGATACTTCTCAGCAACTGTCGAGGATAACTTTTATTCATCCTAAACCAATCCACCATTCTGTAGACCATCTGGGGATAGTAGAAAGTTGAAACTTCTGGATGTTATGCTTGAAGCAACCCAGTATGTGTAGTTGCTAACCGTTTATAAGAAGATTATCCAAGCTCTCTTATTAGTCCATATACCAGTTTATACGATTATGAGGGTAAACTCCTCTGAGAGAGATATAGAGTTTGCAATGATCGTCTAAACCCTGGTCAAGTTGAACGGTGTATAAATTCTTTTTAATATGAATTTTGAGTGGCTATACTATCGGGTCTGATTTTGTTAGCCTAATCTTCATGTTCAATAGCAACCTGATCCTGGTCTACCAGGATAATATCATAATAACGCCCTAGTCTTCATAATTGCCTGTGTGACATAGTTCGCTATGAGTAGAGACAGGTGTTTAAGGAAAGATGTATTGATTCTGCATAGTTTTCATAATCTTTGCTGTCTTAGGTGCCAATATATGGAAACACCTGCAAAAGCAGATAAAATCAAACTTTTCCTTCTCTTTGGAAGGAGACTTCGTTCGCATTGGGGAAACAGTTTTCTTCTGCAAAAACTAGCTGGCTGCTTCATAGGCGTAACAGTCGGCTGGTCTCTTCTGAGAGAATCCTGAGTTCTCCACTTGGGCTTGATGATGAACAATGCTTCCTTTTTCGCTTTTGGAAGGGCTTCTTCATAATCAACATCTTTGAAGAACTACTTCTGAGGTAGTTCAGGAGTAATTGGAGGCAGTTGGGCCAACGCTGAATACCTGTTTAAATCACAGGCCTAAATGTGATTTATTTCAGGCCTTATAGCAATGGGCCTGCTGGTTTGTTTGGGCCTCCTGGATGTGGGCCTGGCTGGTTGCTTACCCGCTATGGGCCTATACCTGCGGTCTCATTTTTGCCTGTAAAAATTCTCTGGTTAGAAATCAGGCACGAATTATTTTTCTCCTTTTAATAAATTCGATTTGAAATCAAGCTGGTAATAAAGCGTTTGCCAGCCTAGTTAAAAATTTGTTTGGAGACAATATTTTTAAACAATCCTTCTAGAGGATTTCTTAGGCAGATTTTAAATCTACCTAAGGCAAGAATTCTTTGTTAACAAGGTCATCTTGAAACTTAGTAATGTAAAAAAAAGAACAATAGCAAGAATTTCTTTTTAACCGGTGCTATAATTCTTTAGGGCAGAATTCCAGTTCGGATGGTGTAAGACTAAATTGTCAAGGAGATTCAGGGTCTTTCCTTTGTTTAAGGATTCCACGCATAACCTATTATCTGAAGCATGCAGTTTCAACAATCATAAAATAGTCTGGGTTAGATAATACGTAGACAAAGGAAGATTCATTAACCATATTCCTTTAAAGAATAACAGAATTAGTATGATACCCAGGGTGAAGGATTCTTTCTTACACGTTGTCAAACAAAGGTTTACAAATATGGTCTGACCTTTGGAATTAAAAGTCTGCTACATAATTTGAGACTTCCTAAGAATCTCTGCACTGTGTTTTTATCAAAATGATACTCTGGAAAGCTTTAGAACTCAATGGATCGCAAATGGAATTAATGCCTTTTGGGCTTAAAAATGCCCCTCTGATTTCAAAATATCATGATTCAATCTTTAATCTACAGTCATATTTCAATTGTTTATATTGATAATGTATTAATCTTTTCCGAGGACATTGAATTCTCATTTCAAACATTTAAATGTTTTCTTAAAATTTTCAAGCAAATGGTCTTGTCATTAGTGCTAAAAAGATTAAACTTTTTCAAACAAAAATCGTTTTTAGGTCATGATCTTTCACAGGTACTAATAACCCATTTGCAGACCCATTGGGTTTTCGAAAGTTTCCCATCATTTTGGATAAAACAGTTGCAGATTTAGGAAGTCTCAATTATGTAGCGATTTATTCCAAAGGTAGACAATTTTAAGCCCTTTTTGAAAGGTTGAAAAAGAATCCTTCACCCTGGAGTATTGCAACTAATCGTATTCTTTTAAAGAAATGGTTAAAGATCTTCCTTGCTAGGTATCTAACCAACTATTTTTATGATTGTTGAAACTGATGCTTCAGATATGGTTTATGGTGGAATCCTTAAACAAAAGAAAGACCCTAATCTCTGAACAATTAGTTCGTTACCTCGAGAATCTGGAATTCTGCCCGAAAGAATTATAGCACGGTTAAAAAAGAAATTCTTGCTATTGTTCTTTGATATACTAAGTTTCAAGATGACTTTGTAAAAGAATTCTTGCTTAGGGTAGATTGTAAAAATCTGCTAAAGAAATCCTCAGAAGGATGTTAAAAATATTGTCTCCAAACAAATTTTTGCTAGGTGGCAAGCTTTATTAGTCCGCTTCGATTTTCAAATCGAATTTATTAAAGGGAAAAAATTCTTGCGCCTGATTTTCTAACGCAGGAATTTTTACGGGGGGGCAAAAATGAGACCGCAGTTAGGCCCATAGCGGGTAAGCAACCAGCCTAGGCCCAATCCAGAGGCCCAACAAGAACAGAGGCCCATTGCTATAAGGCCTGAAATAAATCACATTAGGCCTGATTTAAACAGGTATTCAGCGTTGGGCCAATGCCTCCAATTACTCCTGAACTACCTCAGAGTAGTTCTTCAAAGATGGTTGATTATGAAAGAAGCCCTTCCAAAAGGAAAAGGAGATTGTCATCATCAAGGCCCAAGTGCGAGAAAGTCAGATTCTCTCGAGAAGCAGACCAGGCGACTGTTTTAGCTATGAAAGCAGCGCAGCGTAGTTTTGCAGAAGTCTTTCCCCAATGGAAACGAAGTCTCCTTCCAAAGGAGAAGGAAAAGTTTGATTTTATCTCTTTTGCATGTTGTTTTCCAATATATGCCCTAGACAAAGATTATGAAAACTATGAGATCAAACTCTCCTTAAACTCTGTCTACACTAATAGGAACTATGTTCGACACAGGCAATTCCTTGCAAGACTAGGCGATTATTATGAAGTTCATCCTTGTAGACACAGATCAGTTGAATTGAACATGGTTACTAACCAAATCAGACCCTGAATAGTTATAGCCTTACTCAAAACTCACTATTAAAAAGATTTTATACGTTCAATTGGCCGGTAGATCATCTTGCAAACTTCCTATTAAGTCTCTCTAAGAGATTAACCCTCAAACGTATAACTGGTATGTACTATAAAGAAGCTTGGATTAACTTTTTCTTATACGTTAGACCAAACTACACATACGATGGTTTGTTAAATAAGTCCAAAGTTTCAACTTTACTATCCCCAGATGGTTCTTACGAATGTGTGGAAATTGGTTTGGAGGAAATAAACAAGTTATGCCTCGACAGTTGCTGCTAGAGAATATATCCTACAGTTCCAGATTCGATGAAGGCATTTCAACTCTTCCGAGAACATTAAACCTCTGTAAGTATTTTATAAAAGAACGTTTATCTTATATATTAAAGTTGGAACGTTATATTGTTGGCAGATTTCGATTTAGGATTAAATTCTATCAAAAGAAATCCAAAGATCCAAGGGCTGGTCTCGCAGCTAAAAAAAAGAAGATCATTTCTTTTCAAAGAAGAAAAGTTCGTAAAACAATCCTTCGCCATCAAAGAGCGATTAAAGAAAAGTGTTGCAAAACGCCTTATTTCTGAGTTAGAGAAGATCAGATAAGAGATGTTCAAAAACTTCTTAATGAAGCATTGGAGACATGTTAAAACCTAAGCTCTTGGCAAGTGCTTATCTTAATCCCTTCGATTAATTGTCTAGAGAGAAATTAAATCGGAATATCTAGTTTTCCAGAAGAACTCTAATAAGGATTGGAATTATGCAGGAAAAACAATAGGAGTCTCAAAAGATGGAATCTTTGTTATTAATAAGAAAAAAGGAAAGTAGCCGACAAGATTGTCAATCAGACATTTAGCAGCGACAAGATTGGCAGACAAAGACTTTATCAAAAGAATAAAGAAGACAAGCACTTACTTATCAAAGTAAAAGCAGATGCTTTCAGTAAAAGCAAAAGATTAAGGAACAGTAAGCAATCCTCTACAACCAATCAGAAGAAAGCTTTCAGATTCCGTTGTTATCATTTTCAAGTCTATTAAGACTTCTAGATTTTCATTCAAAGCATCAGAAAATTAACTAGCTAGATTCTAAGCTCTCCCATAGAATAAGCCTAGACTTTTGAATAAGCTTTTGAATTAATTTTGTCTCTATTCGCAGTCGTCTTTATGCTCTAATCCAGAAATCAAGGTATCAAGAAAAAGATAAGATTTTGACATCCAGAGAATAAGTGCTTTGAATCGCATCTCTATGTAAGAGTAAGAAGAAAGTAAATTTCCTATTGACTAAGACAATTTTCTCTGATTTTGGAAGAATTACAGATCATGAATCATGATTTCGTCACTAATTACTCTTATACCAGGAATAGCTGCGATCATTTGAAGGGATGATTCCGCAAACTGTCAGCTGAACTGTTATCCGAGCTGCCCCACATTCAAATCAGACCAGGATAGTGAGCTGCAACGACATTTGTAACAATCCAAGTGAGTGTCTGTCAATGAAGAGTAGTTCCATAATATCAGACGTAAGTCGATTTGCTTGAGATCTCTGATACTTGTTGAAAGAATCTTCGCATGCAATCCAATCGACCACATCTAAGATAGCATTGTTAAGCAATAGAATCCAACAACGTTAATCATAATTTGAGTAACGTTGGGTTCCAGTAAGAATAACTAAGTGCCAGAATCGTTAATCATTATTACCTAGAGTAGATGAAGCCCAGAGCTAGAAGGAGACCTTCTAAGACTTCGTGAAGAGATTATACTTCTCGTTACAATTTGAAAGTTAGAGCAAGGTCTGAACAGCTTAACAAATTGAATATTAGCATGCTATTATAGCAAAATTCTCAGCAAGGCATTAAGTATCTCATTCATAGGAACAGAGATTAAGCTTCTTGAGATTTCTACTGAAGAGAAGATTAACTTTCTTCAATCTATCAGCCCTTTTCACAAGGTTTGAAGAACAGGTTCTCTATCTTGATACTAGAAGTCGAGGCTTAGAGTCACTTTTATATAAATATACGCTTTATTCTAACTTTTGTACTTTTTGTTAACAACATTGCTTTTGTTGAACAGTCGATAGATACTGGCACATCAGTATTTGATGTTCGAAGGTTGCATAAGATTTTCGCGAACATCCTTCGAGAAGTAGCAATTACGCATTCTGGATGACATGCGATAAATGCTCTTGGCAATCACTTTCGTCACTATTCTCAGTATCTTGCACAATGAGCGGATATTGCTTCTCCTCGAGTTTGCTTAATTCAATGAAGAGGCATAATCGGCAGTGATCTTTATCTTCTGATGATGAATACTTTTCTTTAGTTTCTTCATTCTACTTCAAGAAGATGATCTTCTTCTTTTTTCTATTTGTTTCTTGACCAATCAGGAAGACTTGTGTCCCGACTTTCCACAAGTCCGAACATTGGTCTTTGTTAGATGTGTTGTGAGAAGTATTTCTTACTTCTTTTCTCTTTAGAAATACCTTTCTTTTTTGAGATCTTCTTTTAGGTGACGGATTTTCCAGATCGTTCTTTCTTCGTAACCTTTCTGCTGAAGGTTTTTTAGACTTGGAATCCAAAGTCTTGACAAAAGCTTCCAAGCTCATTACTTGAAAATCTTTGATCTTTCTTAAGCTGTTCCTTTAGCTTCAGATCAGTACATAGCTCCATTGGCTACAAAATGAATCAAACTGGTAATCTCCATAAGTCATTTCTGAATATGGAATTTTACGCTTCACATCGATTCTTATTTAGATCGAACCTTTTCTGCAAAATGAGGAGAACCACTAAGGAATCTTTCTTTCCAATAGTCATTATTGCAGTCATCTCTTTAGCATGACCGCTTTGTAATAAACATATCTTATACACCTGAAATCTGTCAATTTTTTGCAGTAAAGATTTGTTTAGAATCTCTTAACTCCTATCTTGAAATAGTCGTGGTTCTCACGAAATGTTTAGCAATGCTATAAAGTAGAGTCGCAGTTGCATCTCAACTACTCTACGGATGTAGGGTTGTCCACCTTCAGTCTTAACAATATTTTATTGCCATAGCATAAGATTTCATTTCTATTTTGTTCTGTGAGATAATTGTCCACCCAATTTCTGAGAGTACGTGTAAACCCTGCAACTATCCTATTAGCGCTTGTTTATCGTGTAGCATTTTCCATTTATGGCTGTGATGTTATGCCCATTTCTTGGAGTTTATTGTAGATTTGGCCATCAGCATTCCATCAATATTCCATTCTGTATATCCTGTTCCATCTGCACACTCTGGGGGGATGCATATTGTTTTTCTCAAACTGGATACAGGAAAGATGGTCTGGGATAAAAGTTTTGGAATGAGGTAGTTTTCCTTAAGCGACCTACTTATCTACCTGAGTATCTTATCCTCTTAAGTTTCTGTCAATTAATCCTTTCTAGGATTTCTGGCGAGAGTTGTTGAACTCAACTAGCTGGTTTTGGGAAAATCTTCTGGCCAAATCGATGAAACCAATCCATCGCTCCGGTTTTGTAAATTAGGGCCATACCAAAGACAAGGTTTGTCGAAAGTATTACTCCTCCTCGTTGAAGGATTAACAGCATTTCTTACAGGACAGGAGTGTTTAAAAGCAGGCTCCTTTCAAAGAGCCTTCTGAAACAAAGAAACTGGTATTGCTAACAGTGGAGGATAATTCAACAAGGTATTCGAAGTATAATTATATGGTACCACGCAGATTGGTAACTAACAGATTTTCATGTTGTTCTAAACAGATTGAAGAGTCCAAGTAAATTGTTACCAAAACCGTACTCACCTATGAGAGTGTAAAGTTATGAAAGAGAATCTCTATGAAACACTCTGAAGTGAAAGTATTGAGTTAAGCACACTTAATGAACTAATTATGCAGACTGAGAAATCATATATTGAGCTATGATGTCGCTTTACTAGAAGCCAGCTTCCCATGCACGTATGAGTTGAATGTAATGGAAACTTTTACTGAGCACCAATAAGACTAGCTATGAGCGTGATGCCTTCCTCAGGAAGAGTGGAGGTTCAGTAACTCTACATTGAGATGAGACTGTCCGGCATGCCGGGTATGGTGTCTCCATATATCTCTTAAGTCTTCGAACCTATCACTGCCAATATAGGGACTGGCGGGGTTAATTCCATGTACCGCTAGCATGTTTTGGGTCACTTTGGCCGGTGATTCAAACCTCTTTTCGGTTGGGGATACACTAAGATTCATTGATGCTCACATTGATCTATTGTCGGTTAAAGTTAAAGTTTCCTAATGAATGAATGAGGCCAGCCTCAAATGATGCACATAAATGAAATGAAACGATCCAAATGTGTTAGGATAGGAGAATCAAGAGGTAAGCTAGACTCAAGTTAGACACTCAGTTTATTCTTGATATTGCACAACACAAACCCGATGAGGAGTCTAAACTACATCACTAGGTATAGCTGGTGTGTACACTAGCTTATGAATGAATGAAATGAAGACGTATGAATGAATGAAGCATACTTTGTGTTTGTTAAAGAGCCTCCACGTAGTTGAGCCTTCATTTTGGAAGTCTTAATGTCAAATGCCATGATTCCAAAGGTCTCATGGCATGATGAATGATGATATGGTGAAAATGTGTATGTGCTATATACAATATGATATGGCTATGTGTAAGATATTATGTTAGTATATGCAATTGATATGTGCTATGTATAAGATGGTATTTTGTTGTGTGCAATATGATAAGTATGATGAATGCAAATGTTATTCTCATGGCTGCATAGATATGCATTATCCTATTACAGTGCTGGCACTGTTTTAACTTTTAACTACAAGCTACATCCAGATGCCTTGCAAATAAAGGAATCTCAACATGATTCCTTCCAAGTACAACAAAGTAGAAAATCGTCTACAATGGCATTACACATTCTTTAAGAAGCAACTCATGCCCATGTCAATGCAGGCTGCATCGAACTTCCAACAACCCAAAGAGCAGTGTATCAACTCTCACATAGTGAGGCATGAAATAAGTATTTAAAACATTTCTTCGAACTCCGTAATACAGATGCAAGTTGATTAAGATAGAGGATGAAAACAAGAAACTGAAACGTTTAAACCAGTTTGGTAGAATTGAACCAATCAACTTATTAAGAATACAAACCACAATGGTTCTTCATAGTAGGAAGAGAGGCAAACAACAACATTAAAGTGTTTCAATAGTCGATGATCTCCTCATATGGGAAAAATATAAGAATGAGTAAAGAATACCTGATATCTTCTCTTATTCTGGGATACAACATGTCGCGCTTTAACCTGCACAGCCTTCACTGCATTCTTTGAAGAGTCAACCAATCCTTTGGTGAATGTTCCAAATAAACTGGTTGGCGATGTTGATGTTCCATCAACATGTTCATCTGTAGGAGATGTAGGAGATTTAGGGGACAGACGCATTCCAAGCCCACCAGTTAAACGGGCAAAGGTTGATTTGGGAGCATTTCCGGATGATTGTTCATCTTGGGACCCAGTGAACGGTTGTGGAATTTTTAAATTTTTGGCCCATGACGAGATGCCTGAAGTAGAGATCTTTGAAGGCGCCTCTTCTGTTGACTGAACTGGTGCAGACTCCACTGCAGTAGACCTTGCTACACTTGATGTTGTAACAGGTTGTGAATTTGATACATCAGCAGATCCAGAATCCATTATACTGGGCCAAATTTCTTCACTGCAATGACAGAATATCAGCAAACATGGACTGGAATACCTCACAGCTTAAGCGGGGTTCATCAAGAAGATGTATATGCTTAACTCAAAACAGACGGCGGCAAGGAGAAGTGGAACAGCTTGGAATCAGAGCCAACAGCGACGGCGGTGGGTGACTGGAGAAGGTTTTCGACGGCGTCGTATTTTTATCACCAACTTGTCTGACAGCGAAACTAAAATAGTTAAGAATCGGAGGCAACGGCGGCGGTCGGTTTTGTACGGCGGCGGTTTGAGTCTCCGACTTGTATGCTTATTCGTCTCAGTCTCGTCTCTCTCAAACTCTCTGACAGATCGAAACAAATCCAATGAACTTTGCAATATTTATCCAGAGATCCTTATACTTTCAGTTATTTTCTTTTCTCCGTCATTACGTCACTGAAATTTGGCACTTGTTTCCCAAATCTTACTCTTCACTTCACTAAAATATTATCCTTTTTTTTAGTTAAAAAATAAAAAAATAAGTCTATGTTGCAGTGAAATTTTATTCGCGTGTAATATGATATTTATATTGTATTTAATAACTTTTGTTAATAATAAGGATATTTTTGACTCAATAATTTAACGGAAAAATAGTTTTGAATCGAAATATAGTTTAGGGGTAAATTGTGAACTATTTCGAATAATTTAAGAATATTTTTGATCATTTTTTATAAAAAATAAATTAAAAGGGATATTTCTAAAAAGTTATCATAGAAGAAGAATAACAACCTATTTTCGAAACAATTATCATGAAAATACTATTGATATTTATCTAACATGGTAGAGATAAGATTTAGTAAAAACAAAGACTATAAATATGTAGTTATCAAAGGCATATCTAGAGGGGTTTCCGTGGTTCACGTGAACCCATGCTCTCATCTCTAGATTATATAGTAGGTTATATTTTATAAAGAATATTTAAATGTAGAGATGTGAGCCCATATTAAAAGTAGCATATAATAATACGATGATTATTGATAACACTTTTGGCATTTCAATAAATTTTTCTATATTTTTTTTTTGCTTTAATCTTTCAAAAATTTGAAAATTTTCAAGTGTGTAAATTCGAAATTCCTAAGAAAATTAGCACGCTAAGTCTTTTTATAATGAAATTAAATATGTGTATTAAAAATTCAAAACTAGTAGTATAATATATGTTGCACCTATAATTTTTATAATTTAACAGTTTAGTGTTAAGAATGTAAAAATCAAACCAATTAAATTTATATTTTAAATGCATCTTTTCGTAATATTACACCTTTTCTTTTGAAATCTTAGATATACCTCTAGTTATTCGTGCTAATTGCTACTAATTGTAGTTATTATAAAGCTAACAAGTACTTTACTTTAAAAGTAATGAAAGATCATTTAACATTCTTAACAAACGGGGAAAATAGCTTCTTTGGTCCTTGAGTTATTGTATTATTCCAATTGTGATCTTTAAATTGTTTGGTTAAAGCACATTAAATCTTTAATCAATCTAAATGTGCTTTTTTTCCTTTAAGCTAGGTAGCTAACACCAAAAGTTATAGAATTAGAAAATCTAGTACTACTTAAAAAGTAAAAGAAAAGTGAAGAAGAAGAATAAATAAACAGAAAGAAAGATTGATTAATTAGGTTAACATTGTTAATGTTTAACCTAGTAAATATTTTTATAAGTTAAAAGAAAATAAAGTTGGGAGTCAATCCCTTCCCGTTCCCCAGTAATTTTTTTTCTTTTTTTCTAAAGTATAGTTTTTAAAGCACGAATTCTATTAACTATTTAACAACTCACAATTTAAAAGAACAATGTCACATATTTAGGTCAATTGACGATTTAACGTGGATAACCAAATAACATGCTGTTCAAAATGGGAATAAATTTAGACTGATTGAAGATGCAATATGCAATAGAACATCAGTACTTAGAATTTTCATTCAGAAATTTAAAAGATGAATATTTACACTGGTAAAAGTTGTCCAAATAATAAAAAAAGGAACAATACTAACTAAACCAAACAACAACAGAAACAGCTCATTTGCCCCAAGGCCACAGATTGAACAGCTCTTCTAAACATGATGAGCCTTTTGCCCTTTTCACCTGCAGTTGCTAAATTACTCAATCATAACTCACTTTCCTGTTAGATTTCATCCCTGACCAGTTTACTCTAGCAGTAGCAGGACCTCTCTTCAATGCTTTTACACTCAATGGACTATCCTTGCTCTGCCAAAACAAATAAATTTGATGAAAATCATTCGAGTTATCCTTTAAATAACAAAATGTTACACAATATCTTCTCAATGTAAGCGCAAGCTAGCCTGAACAGTAAAAGCTTATGTTTCAAATTATTTGTACTTTTTTGCTTCTCGAGATTCAAACTATGTCAACTTCTGTTATTTGAAAATGTATGTTTTCAAAGAAAAAAAATTTTGGGACGGAGGGAGTAAGGTGAGTAGGAGGGAGGAAAATCTTACCATTTGACAAGTGCCTGCATTAACATCACAGACAGGATAATCATGTGGACAGCAGCTGTTGTTGTCATCACAGCAGGTAGCAGACTCATAAGGACAACATCCCCAGCCAAAACAGTAGTCGCCATACTTGTAAATACAACAGCAAGTAGTGCCCTCGGTGCAGCTATAGTACTCATCGCAAACGGTTGATGGTGCTACAGGACTAGGAGGAGATGGACCGGGATTAGGAGGATTTGCGCCATTCTTAAGAGGGTAAGAGGGCTCCATGGCAATTCCACACTTTCCACTAGTGCTATTAGCTAAATTTCGCTCGAGCCTAATGTATCCACTTTCTCCCCAGTTAGGACCCCATGAATTCCTCACAATCCAGTAATCTGAACCATTATCTGTTCCGTAACCAACTGCAACTACACCATGGTCTAGTTGTGTTCCGCAGTATCCAGTGAAAACACCCTTCATAATTTGAAAAGGAAAAGAAAGTGTAAATGAGTGTGGTAGTTTTTTTTAAGTAGAAAAAACAAGGCATTAGAAGCCGTGATTGCAGATTAGGCATATACTATAATTGCAGGAACTAATCCAAAACTTAAAGAGTCAATGGGTTTAGGCACAGACAATACTAGTCTTAGAATTGTTCTCATACCGAAGAGTAGTGCTGGAAAGCTCTGCCACCAGCTTCAATAGCAACACTAACTGGTTGATTTGACAATGCCTTCATCAATGAATTCTCATCATTTATGGGAACATCTTCATATCCATCAATGGAGACAACCCGGGCATTTTTCTGAAAGACAAAAATTTGTTAGCAGACCATCAATTACTTGGTACATAAAACTTACATTGTGAAAGATTCATGATGTTCTCTAGAATGTATGGTCTAACATACCCTGTTTGAATCACAAGTACCATCATTAGCACGGTAAGGATAGTCAGCCTCAGTATCAATGCCACCATTGTTTTTAATGAATTCAAAGGCGTAGTCCATGAGACCGCCATTACAACCCTGGTTATAGCTCTTGTCACAATCAACAAGCTCTTGTTCAGACAGGGAAATTAATTCACCGGTTACAATTTGATTTATTCCTTCAACAGCACCAACCGTAGAGAATGCCCAGCAACTCCCTTCAATTGAAAAATTAAAGGGCAATCAACTTGAAGACTTAACAAAATAGGTCAAACACAACATACAAATAATAACTTTTGACCTAAATAAGACTCTTGTCAACACTCCATTGAAAGAAAAGGAAAAAAAAACTCACCACATTGGCCTTGGTCTTTAACAGGGGCAACAGCGCCTTTCTGTCTCCAATCAACGGATTCCGGCAACTTTTCGCCTGCCTTAAAAGCGTAACGTTCGCTTTTAGGGTTCTTCAACAGCCTCGTCTTTTTATCGAACCGTCCACCTACAAACAGGGCACGGTACTCATCGTTGGTAAGATCAGAAAATCGATTCAACCCAAGTTTATACGGTCTAGTCTCAGCGTTTTGCTCGTCGATGAATCTTAAATTATCCTTAAAAATTTCAAATCTTTTTTCTTTTTCTCCAATGGCATTGTAATTCTTTCCGTGCTTAACAATCCAAGATTCATACAATCCCTTAACTTCATCCTCTGTACGATGATTTGTTGCCCCTAAATCTGCATGCTTTTCATCGTAACTGATGATGGACATGTCAAGAGCAGATGAAAGGACAAAAAAAGTAAGAAGAAACAAGAACAAAGGCCTGAAAAAAGTCATTTTTTTTTCTTCTTGTTTGTTGTTTGTGTTATTGGAGAGAATGGTGAGTGTCTTTATAGATGGAAACAGAGTTTATATTTGAGAGGAAGAGAACAACTCAAAATAAGAATATTATAATTAATGGGTAAAAATGATTTTTAATATTGTGATTAATGGTGAAATGGTAGAGAGAAAATATATGAATTTGAGGATATTTAGGGGGTGTCTATATACATAGAATCCATCTCCGTTAAAATAGGGAAAATTACAAGTTTCGTGCTATTCGTGAATTGTGTGAACCTTTTAAATTATGAAAATCTTTGACCATTCTTATTCTCGTTGTATTGTAATTTGTAATTATCCCAAAGTTAAATTACTTTTATGATATTTTTCATCTTATTAGTACTTGTTTTGCTTTCAAATTCAAATCAGTTTAACTCGGTTTTCGAGTAGCTTATATACTGAAATAGAAAAAACAAATGTTAATTGATGATTTTACACGTCAATTTAATGAATTATAGGTATATGATTTAATTGAAAATTGCTCAATAGAATAGGAAGATTAAATAAAAGAAGAATATTTTAAGGACTTTACCGTTGTATCCCTTTTCTTCTAGTGCACGTATTCCTTTCATATATAGTTGAACTGATTCCACTCACTCTTTTTCCTTTTGTATACTTATTTTTTAAGTTCATACGCACTTTTACTATGTTATGATTCCTATTATTCAAGAGTTCTCAGAAAAGTATTTATCTACCATCCAATAGTACTTAACATCTATTTATTTGAATTGTCCTGTTTGACACAACTTAATGGAGTACATAATATGATCCTATCAAATTCAAGAGCGGTTCAAGCGTATTAGTGATTTAAAATAAAAATTAAATTGGGCCTTAAATTTAAATTGTTAATAACTTTATATAATTGATTTCTTCTAGTTTTCATCTGATAATATAATCATTTTTATTTTAAATTATTTTTCATGAGATATAATATGTCAAGTTTCTTCTAATAATCCCTTTATTTTTCATGAAATGTTTATTTTTTCTATTAATAGTATTCAATATTTGTTAAAAAATAATTGATATAGTAAAAAAAAAGGACCCTATCATCTTTAGCTCTCGATATTTTTTAACTTAGAACCTATTATTATTAAAAACGAGACCCCTTTGATTTTTGGGTCTAAGACACATTTTTTTTTTTTTTAACAGTATCGAGCCACCCTGCCACCAATTAGCGTTTGCTCTGATATTTTGCAACAATCATAAAGCTGGTCTATGCATAAGAACTCTTGCATACTGATAAAAATGTGATTTGGTATACAGATTTTGGAATTGATGTAATACAAAATTTTTATAGTGGCTTAGTTTCAGCAACATATGAAAAAACTCTCATCAGTTAGAGCTAATTTTTCGATTCCTCAATTGTTCTAGTAACGCAATCAAACTGTTGTGAGATGATCCACCTTTCTCCACAGCCCTTTTAGCCAATTTATCTAAGGCAGCTGCATGGCCTCGCATCTCCTCAGCTTCCAGACCAATCATTACTTTGGTCACTGCTCTTTCTATGTCTTCCCTGTTTATTGGTACTGTGCTATCTATTCTGTTAGACCAAGCCTGAGCACCTACTTCTACTCCAATCTTTAATATTGGGAGAATTTAGAACGCGTTGAGAGGAGTCGTTATAATGGTTACCTTCACTCTATGTCTAGCAAATTGTCTGGCTATGTCCAGAGGCGGAGCCAGAATTTTCAATAAGAGGGTTCAAAATCTGTAGAAATAGATAGTTAAGGGGGTTCGACGTCTACTATATATACATATAAACTTATTTTAACCATATATAAATAATATGGTTTTCCCCAATGAACCCCCTTCGTTAAGGGTAGCTCCGCCCCTGGCTATGTCTACTAGTGGTATGCCAGGGCCATCATAGACAGAAAGTATATGTGAAGTTGATCACTTCTTTTATCCATGGTAGCCAAGGAACAGATAAGAAAAACATCTGATGAACTAAAAAAGAACAGGAAATAAAAGAAAGTAGAAGGTGTTGTATATCTATTCGTCTTTGCTCGTCATGTTTTTATTTATAGATAAATAAGGATTTTTGAAACTTCTGATTTTGCTAATGTCTTTATGGAAGCATTACTTTTCAATGGTATGTAAGGTGCCATTGCTGACTTTTTGTACTTTGGAAATTCTGATTTGAGTTCAAGACAAGTAAACTAGACCTGTTGTTATCATATATTTATGTCTAGGATTTGTCTCTGTATGTTTTTGTCAAAAAATAAATAAATACAAACATCTAAACTCTCAAGAAAATCAAACTATATATTATATCGCAAAGAAAGTCCGAATTGTCTCGACACATAAATGATGTAACAATACATTTAAAGTAATTCCAATCAGTTGGAGCTGCTCTTCCCATTCCTCAATTCTTCTAGTAAGGAAACCAAGCTATTGTGAGATGATCCACCTTTCTCTACAGCCATTTTAGACGATTTTCCTAAAGCAGCTGCGCGGCCTTGCATCTCCTCTGCTTCCTGACCAACCATCAGTTTGGTCACTGCTCTTAATATATTTTCCCTGTTAATTGGGACTCTGCTATCTGTTCTTTGAGACCAGGCCTGAACACCTACGGGTACTCCTATCTTTAATATCTCTACGAGTAGTTTTTCATTAAAAAATTGCTCAGCTGATAGCGGCCATGTGACCATTGGCACTCCAGCACTTACTCCTTCGAGCAATGAGTTCCATCCACAATGAGTCACGAATCCTCCAGTAGCTTCATGGTCAAGGATAAGCACCTGAGGTGCCCATCCTTTTATTATCAAACCTCGTCCGTTCACCTTTTCCTCAAATCCTTCTGGCATCCACTTCTCCTGATCTTCATTTGTTGTATTTTGCCTCACCACCCATATGAATTGCTGGTCTGATGCTTCGAGAGCAGTTGCTATCTCAAGCAACTGATCCGATGAAAAAATAGACATGCTTCCGAAACATATATAAACGACTGATTTTGGTTCCTTGGTATTGAGCCAATCTAAACACTGTTGCTCAGAAAGGGAACTGTCTTGCCCTCTTTGTGATTTATCTTCATTGTCTTTATTGCAGAGAGAAACAGGACCAACGTGCCACACTTTTCTCCCTACTACTTCCCTGAAGTGCTTTACATAATTAGGTTCCATCTCATAAAAGCTGTTTACAATAGCTCCATAACTAGTCGCTTCTGCTCGCATAAAATCATTAATTATTGGAGTCATTGGGGTTTCTTTTTCATCCTTCCAGTGTTCTGAAATCTTTGATCTTGACATCTTTATTGTGTCAGGAAGGCCAGGGATGACGAACTCTTCTGTCTCGGATTCAACCTTCAAATGAGGTTTGTGTTCCATCAAACAGTGATAAGCACATATAGGAAGTAAACCAGTGCCATTAAAAGTTAGCCTCGGAATTCCCAGCTTGGCTGCAACATCAACAGCCCATGCGAAGAATGTTCCTGCTACTAGACAATCTGGATGATCTTCCTCCATGAACTTTTCAACTGGCTGTTCAAACAAGTACAAGGCTTTGATGAATTTCATCGTCATTTCTGAAGTAGTAGTAGAAGCTAAGTTTTCACAGCCCTCTGGCAATCCAGCTTCTTTACAAGGGAATTCAATTGTCCGGATGCTAATATCACTGCCAAGCTCTCTGTCTTTTTGGATGGTTTTGGAGAATTTAGTCGCGTTGAGAGGAGTCGTGACGATTGTTACCTTCACACCATGCCTGGAAAATTGCCTGGCCATGTCTACTAATGGTATCATGTGGCCTGAAGCCATCATTGGCAAAAAGTAGACATGAAGTTGATCAGCTCTTTTATCCATAGTTTTGCCTAAGATAAAAGAATGGTGTATTAGGAGTAGTAGTATTTCTATCCTTTGCTCATCCTGTTTTTATAGTTAAACCAAGATTTTAAAAATGCTGTTTCTGGTTTTAGCTAATGTTTCATGTTGTATTTACTTGTCAAAAAGTATGCAAGTCGTCATTGCTGACTGTTTCCTACAATTTGATATTTGTGATGTGCAAGAAAAGTAAAATTTCTATAGTTTCTATGATTTTTTTATGTCAAGATGGGATTGATCTTTGGCTTATTTTTCTAGTAGTCATGTGCAATTAGTTTCCAATGTTTTCTTCTTTCTGTCTGATTGAGGTTTTAGAGAGTGATGGGTTTGAATTGTTTATTAAAATTTGGACAGATCTATAGTTGACTTGTTGCACAGACTTTGATTGGATCAAATTAAACATTGTAAAATTTACCAAACACACCATTACTCTGACTCACTCCAAAATAGACTTTTGTAATGCATGATTCAGATTTAAACGGACTTCAATGCATACTCTAGAGTCTAGACACTAAGACTGGGTGGAAAACAAAAAAAACTCAAGCCATGCACCAAACTATTTCAATTTATCATAATTAAGTAAAATGAAAAATAACAGTAATTTTTAAAAAAATACATATATAGACCATTTAACTATATGTGTCAATTTTATATGAAGGGTCAAAAATTTTTTTAACTACTTATCAAGACTAGCTAACAAGAAGTTTATTGTAGTCCCACTGTGTAAGACTTTTGAAGATGACGGTTTTGGACAGGAGAATTGGTTTGCCTAGTTCATTTATAATATTTATTTGTCTAGTTTTATTGTATTTTTACAAGAAAAAAAAATTATTTTTACATATAAAATCTAAAAAAAGAGGTTATTTTCTGGACAGGAGATCATTGTTTTTGACATGTATCATGGCCCAATAGCCCATATTCATTTGGATGCGTAGCTAAGGTAGAGATCCAGAACTTGGCCCATTAATATATTGGGCCTAGTCTGCAATCAGCCCAACATTAGAGTAGAATTTCTTAGCTAAATTTGGGGCAAGATACACACCGAACCAGCCATTCTTCTGCGAGCCCAGGTACCAAATCCTTTATGAGAAGTCGTTGGCCCTTTTCCCTCCGAAAATTACTAAAATATACGTCTTATGATTTTTTTATGGGAAATTTTTCAAAATGTCATTATTTTGTTATTTAAGAGGACTCATTGTCAATACTTTCATTATTTAGTAAAAATGTCACAATTTTAATTTATTATGTATTTTTTTAATCTATTTTCTAATTGTTTAAATTGAAAGAATACAAATATATAAAACAGAAAAGAGAAATTAAGGGGAGAGAAAAAAACTAAAGATGGAAGTATTGCTTAAAACTCTCATCTGTAACAAAAAATTCAAAAAATCAATCGACACTCCCAAAATCTGATGAATTCTCTCAACTTTTGATTTTCAAGATTTCCATACAAATTCGTCGAGATAATTGCTTCTTCCTAATTCTTTTTCTAATTGTTTATAATTGATATAATTGTTAATCATATTCTGTTTTCGTATATTTGAAATTGATATAGTACTAAAAAAATTGAAAGTGTAATTGAAAATAATTGTAAAGCGTAGTATTCATGTTTCGTATAATTGTAAACAAGTAGTCTGTTTCCGTCCGTTTTATGTTTTAGTCCGTATTCTGTTTTGGTTGTAAATTGTATGAACTATGGATAACATATGACTATTTGAATAAGTTGTATTCCTTAACAAAATAAATATGATCAATGTAATGTATGTTGTAAGCGTTTGTTCTGAAATGGATATAGTTTCAATTTTTGTTTTGTATACGTATATGTTAAGGGACTTCTATTAAATATGAAGAATTACTATTGTGAATACATAATATTTATTACTATGATGAAGTTTTGTTCATAACATGATGATTGTATGTATTCACTAAGTGATATTACTTGAATAAAGTTTTGTTCATAACATGATGCAAGTACAATTGTGAATACATATATTAGCTACTTAATCATGACTTTGTTAACAACTCTACTCATGACTTTATTAATGACTTGGGAAGTTTTTTTTTAGTACAATAAGAATACACTGAATAAACACATCTGAATCCAAAATACAATAAGAATATACTGAATACAACTAATATGTATTTACTTTGGAAACATACAAATAGCATTACAATGTGTATATTTACTTTACGGATACAAACAAGGCTCACACAAAGTACAATTAGTATAAACACATCTGAATCCAAAATCACCCAAAATGAATTCATTAACAATAATCCTATAACACAAATACAACAACTACATAAAAATTCCATAGCATACAACACAAATCCAACAAAAGTTCATTAATAAAATCTGTAAAATGTATTCATAAATTATTGAATATCTACAAATGTGAAAAAATATAAAGGAATGAATAAAAAATGATACATTATCAAAATTAACAAAAATTGACCCCAAAATGCAATAAAATAACAACTGAATACAAAATACAAACTAATAAATATTGCACAGTGTACATAACAAGAAATTTACAAATATATTCAATACACATTGTTGAACAAATTGTTCTTTAACTTCAAATCAACATGCAAAAATATTTAAATACCTCTTCATCAACAATTTGATCTTCTCCGTCATTTTCTTGTACCCTACGAGTTACGTTTTCAATCTGAATTTGATGAAGACTTTGTTCTTGTTGTCTCTCTTCCCTCATTTTAGAAGCAGATCCTACAATATCCGCTATTTCTTGAGTAATACATAGACTAAATGATGAAAAATCAGTAGAAATTATTTTACTAAGATGAATAGTGTCTCTTAGAATCATCCATTGAAGAGTGTTTTATAGTTCTAAACGAGAATTATCCTACTTTCACCAAATAAGAATAATTTAAACAACAATAAAATCATAAAATAAATCTTAAAAAAAGAAGATAACGATGAAAATACCTTAATTAGAGGAATTTCTGTGAATTCAAATTTTGAAGATAAAAAAATAACATTTCGCTAGAAGATAATAAGAAAATTGGGGTTGAAGAGAAGAAGGATTTGAAGATTGAATAGGAATATGAACAGGAAAATATGGAGAGAGAATCTTATTTTTTTTTTACTTATGGGATAAATATAGAAGAGAGAGATATGGGAAAATTTGCAGATTTTGATTTTTTTTAAATAAAAATAATTTGGGAAATGTGAACTATGGATATACATGGGAATGCAAAATAAATTAATGGGAAATACATAAAATCCCCTCTGAACTTGGCACGAAAACTCCCTTTAGTACTTAAACTACACGGGTAATTATTTACCCCCCTAATCTCTTTTCAAGTGAATTAAAATACACCCAAATCGCTGACATGGCAAATCAAAAAATTGAGGCGCGTAAAGAGTAAAAAAAAAGGAAAAAAAGAATGAGTGTACCCCAATTATTTTCATTTTATCCAATAATCTTCTTCTTCATACCCTACCACCCCCAACCTTTAGTATCACCACCCCCACCCCCACCTCCCGTCCTTTCATCTACCTCACACCCAATTCACTCTTCCAGCCCTCATCCACCACTTGCACTACCCTTTCTTCTTCTTCGACACCCCCACCCCCAACGAACCCCACTCCTACCCTCTTTATTTGTCTTTCAATCTAGGTGCTTCACACTTTTTTTCTTCTTCTTTTTCTTTGTTATACTTTTCATATTTTTTCTCCTTCAAGACAGATCCACCCCACCCTCATTTTCTTTAATTTCTATCAATAAATTCAAAAAATGTGATGAACAAGAAAAAATTGGAAAGTCATCAATTTTTTCTTGCTTCAAATTAATATTAGCATTTATGGCAAGGTTTGAATGTGATGAATTTAAAGCTATTTTCAATGAAACTCACAAATTTTCATTTCAAATTAAATTTTTAGTAGTTATTATTTATTTGTTTTAATTTTGTCTCTTAAAAATTGAGTGTTCTTGTGAGATTGGTTTTGAGATTTTAAATCTCTTTCAATTGATTTTTTTTCTTATATTAATTCTTATTTTTGAGATTTTTTTTACTTTCTAAAATTGTGAGTAAATAAAAAAAAACAAAAAAAGAATTAAAAATCAAAATTTAAATATGTGGAATGGGATGCTGATGTGGCAATGACGTGACGCTGATGTGGCGCTGACGTATCGATGACATGGCGCGTGTGAAATGCACTTGCCATTGTGAGACTGGTATTATTATATTAGGGTGTATTTTAATTCACTTGAAAAGAGATTAGGGGGGTAAATAATTACCCGTGTAGTTTAAGTACTAAAGCGAGTTTTCGTGCCAAGTTCAGCGGGGATTTTATATATTTTCCCTAAATTAATTCTTTAGGAGATAAAATAGGGGTTTAACTATGGATACATATTCTTTTTCAAAATAATGACATTTTTGACATTTTAACTAATATTTTTAAAGTAGTGAATTTTTTACTAATTAAGTTGTTGATTTTGACTAGTTTGCTAATTTTTTCTTTCTTTATTTCCAATATCCTTGATATTTCTAAAAACCACTAATATTATTTATTTATTTAATGTATGTGAGTCAGTATTTAATGTATTCGAGTTACATATTATGTATCCGATTTTTTTATAATGTATTCGAACTAGTTTTTAATGTATCGAGCTACATATTATATATCTGAGCTACATATTATGTATCGGCTAATGTTATAATATGTCCGAGATACTTTTTAATGTATTCGAACTACATATTAATGTATCCGATTTTTGTTACTTTTTGAGGGATTAATGTAATTACAAATTAAAGAGTGATAGATTGTAATTTCAATATTAAAACTACATGATTTTTGTTAAATCTATACAAATCTCAAGTGAATAGCCTAATAAGCAGGTAGCGGAGCCACCTTATAGCCCTCTTTAACAAAAAATTATATTATTTATATATTTTTAAAAAAAAAAATTTAGGTCTATAATAATAGATGTCGAACAGGACCCCTTCAACTATTTTGTGTGTCTATATTTTTAAATTATTATGACTCTGTCACTATTAATAAGAGATTATCTTTATTCCTATTGCTCCTTTTTTGTGTTCACACTATATTTATACTAGTAATTTATCATCTTTTTTGTGCATGAGAAAAGAAGTATTAAAAAAATATATATATAACATAGGCGTGACATTAAACTCCTCACTGATTTTGCGCAATGGAATTCCACATATTAATTCATCTACCTAATATAATCATGATTCTTTTGGTTTATGGTCGATGAGGTGCTCCACTTTCAACATTTTAAAATCCCATTTAGAAAGAACTTTCTGGAATCTCTCTTTAACTCCCCCATTTAAAATAGATATTCAAAAAGTTAATTACATTGTATTTTTTTAATGTAGAATTATATTGATTCGCTCTGTATCATTCTTTAAATTCACTCCATAAATGTTAGTATCCATTCGTTTTGATACAGAGCAAATCGATGCATAGTATAACATTTTTTTGAAATTAAACTATTGTTATAAATGTTTTACTTGATAATTAGCTAAACTTCACGATGTTAATAATTAGAGCTCAAAAAACCAATCAATATAAATTCTCCCAATTACCCACTACAATGTGAACTCATGAGTCTCTTCATCTTTTTCAAGACTACACCAACCAAAAGAATTAATACCATGCATCTTTTATCCTATAAAAGAAAATCATTATAAACAATTTATTGTCATCTCTCCTCACTAAGTAACCAAAAAATTTCCAATTCCATGAAGATCTTTTATTCACTCATTATTTTTTCAATTCTCAACCATATTAATTCCCAATTACTACCACCTTTACCATCACTAAATTTAACCTTCATAGACCAAAGTTTAGCTCTAATATTCCCAATAATACAAAATTTCAAGAACACAATTACTCTTGATCCTTTGGGTGTCACAAAAACTTGGACAGGCCCTGATATTTGCAATTATAAAGGCTTTTATTGTGATAATCCACCTAATAATTCCTCAGCAATTTCTCTTGCTTCTATAGATTTCAATGGATTTCAACTTAGTGCACCTACATTAGATGGTTTCATTGATCAACTCCCTGATTTAGCCATATTTCATGCTAATACCAACAATTTTTCAGGCATAATTTCTTCAAAAATTTCAAATCTTCCATATCTTTACGAACTTGATCTTAGTAACAACCAATTCATCGGTACATTTCCCATGTCAATTCTCAATATCAAGACTCTAACTTTCTTGGATATTCGTTACAATCTCTTCACAGGAATAATCCCACCTCAAATTTTTGTACAATATCTTGATGCATTTTTTCTTAACAACAATAATTTCATTCAAAAACTTCCAGACAACATTGGATCCACCTCTGCTTTTTATTTAACCTTAGCCAACAACAAATTCGTTGGTCCAATCCCTCGTAGCATTGGCCAAGCTCCGAATTTGTTGGAAATTTTGTTGTTGAACAACTTGCTCACTGGTTGCATTCCTTATGAATTAGGCCTTTTGAAAAAAGCAATTGTGATTGATGTTGGATTTAACACGTTAACTGGTCCATTGCCATGTTCGTTAGGGTGTTTGGAAAGTGTGGAGCAGTTGAATTTTGCTGGAAATTTGCTATATGGACAAGTTCCAGAAGTGATATGTTCACTAAAAAATTTAGTGAATTTTACTTTGTCGTATAATTATTTTACAAAAGTAGGGCCATTATGTAGGGAATTGATCGAAAGTGGAGTTCTTAATGTTGAAAAAAATTGTATTAATGGTCTTCCTAATGAGAGATCAATATTGGAGTGTGTATTATTTAGGATGCGAATTAAATTATGTCCATTACAGAAGAGTTTGAGGATCATGCCTTGTAATATCTCTAAATTTAGTCCCCATAGACCACCTAGACCAGAAAGACATTTAATTTCATACTCTGCTTTGTCAAAACATACAAAATTGTATTAATGAAACCTTTGTTCTAGTGTTTTCGATGATTTTTCTATGTTTCTCCCCGGTGTCTGGTATTCCATTTATCTCACAACTTATTATGCAAAGGTTATTTTTGGTTTATTTATTTAATATTTAAAATTTATTGATATGACCCAATTCGAGTAGGTACATTGGAGGGAAAATAATTTGAATTAATTCAAATCATTAATTAAAGACGGAGAAATGTCATTTTATTATGCAATATTCCTTGTAATTTAATGCTGCAAAGACAATGGGACCTTGTGTTTTTTAATTTTTAGATTTGAGGATATAACTAAACGCATGAATTTTGATGTGCCACTAGAACTACTTTTTGGGTCAAGAAAATAGTGGAGGACTTGTGGTGGAAATTGAGCATGTTAAGGAAAAAATAATTTTGTGTAAACTACTCCATTTGTTTGTTGGGAGATAGCTTCTAAATTGCTCGCCGTTTGTTTTTACTTATCTAATATTTTAAAATATATTTTTAATTTTTTATTATAAATCAAAAAAAAGTTATGTTTTTTTAAATTTTTTCTCTGTATTAATGACTTAATTTTCATTTCATATTACTAGATCTAAGACTATACATCAATTAAATTAATCAGAGACTTGGGTTTAAAATACCTCTTAGTTTGAGATTGTTGTTACAGGGCAAGTGCGTTTTTTTATTTGTGCACATGGTAATTGGATTTAATTCTAAGCCACACAAAGTAGTAGGCAATATTGTGCAGAGTTCTTTTATTTTATCATTAGAAGAAAAGTTATCAGCATATTCTGAAAATTTTAATTTAGAAAATAAAAAGAAAAAAAACATTGCAACAGTATTTTGAATAATGCTACAAAATCTAAAAGAATTTAGGATAAATTTTAGAATTATATAGTTTTAATATGAAATTACAACTTATTCTCTTTACTTTGTAATTACATTAATTTCTTAAAAAGTAACACAAACTTATTACATTAACATGTAGTTCGAATATATTAAAAAGTATCTTGGATACATTATAAATAAATCAGATACATAATATGTAATTCGAATGCATTGAAAACTAACTCGAATACATTATAAAATAAACTGAATGCATAATATGTAGCTCAAATATATTAAATATTGGCTCGAATATATTAATATGTAATTTAAGTACATTAAAAAAATTAAAAAAATATTGAGACTTTTAATAAAAAAAATATTAAACATGTATTTCAGTAATTTTTCAAAAAATTATATTATTCTAGTCTAGTCTATTAATGGGCTCAATGCAAGTCTAAAATTGAAATTCCATAACTGTGATGCCACTGCTCCAGCCTCCAGAGGGGAACACAACAAAAAAGTCAAAACTTGGAATAAAAATATAGCTGATCCCATTCAAATTTTTTTGGAACTAGTTAATTTAATAATTAGTAATATAATAATATACTCACTATAATTCTATATATATGAATTTTGAGAGGAGTTTAAAATATACAAACTTGATTCTAATTTTTGTGGGATAAAAATATTTTTAATCAATCCTTAACTCAAAAAAAATAATTAAAGCATGAGAGCAACATAGATAGAAAAATGACACGAGATATAAAGAACACGATGCTATGTAATAATGTAAATACTAAATAAGAAGAAACGAGAATAAAATATTATGCTTCCTAGTTCCTCCCTCTCCCACATATAAGTGTAACACATTCAAACTTTCTATTACTCTTCTACCATGTCCTCATCTCCCAAATTAGAGTTCACTTTTAAGCTAAAAAATAAAAAGTAGGGAGAGATCTACTTCAGATTTTAAACTTTTTAAATATCAACTTTTTTAGTTATTTTGAGTTATTTTTAATTTTGTCAAAATACTTTTTAAAGTTAAAAATGACTTACGAGTAGATTTGATCAACTTTTAAGTCAATCTAAATATATTCTTTAGTCTTCTTCTTCGATCTACCTTTGTCCTCTAACAATCCTAAAACCTGTTGTAGTCACCCTCTCACACATCCCTATTGGTGCTTTCACACACCTTTTCTTCACGTGTCTAAACTATTTCAATCTCGATTTTCTCATATTGTCTATTACCCAGGCCACTCTTATCTTGTTCTCTATAGTTTCATCTTTAATCTTAGTCTCTCCTATTATGTCAAGATTCATATATAAAAGTTCATCTCCATTGCCTTCGTCTTTTAAACGTGTGCTTAATATTCATAACCAAACATAAATAAAATAATCTCGCAAAATATTTAAAATTGTTATTTCTTATCCCATGAATCAAGTATCCTATCAGGAATTGTTTAATATGGGGTTGAAGTTGACAAAATTATCTCACACATTCCCTCATTACAATACAAATCATCAAATAAATAATCTCAAAGTTAATTTATTGTTGATCACTACTGCTCAAGTAGTCTTCCTTGTTCCCCTATTTATGGTATCCAAAAATTTGGTAATAGTACTATGAAATAACATGTACCATTCATCTAATGGTTTAGTGGGCCAATAATATTTACGAACATACAACAAAATAAAAGACCCATCATAGGCCCAATAATTAAAATAAAGAATGGGCCCAAATCTTCTCCATGCAGATTCTTCTTTAAGGGTCAATATTTACCACACCGACACGTTCACCGCCGTAAAGCCCGTTAAGTTTTAGCCTTTTGTCACGTGAACCACGTGATCCGCCATAAAAGAAGAATAAGCCCATGGGCCTTACTAGGCCCACTGTTTTACTAACTGACGGTCCACGTGAATTCTGCGGACACGTTATCTCACGCTCCCTTTGAATTATTTACACACACGCATCGCATGATATGGTTCGTGTAACATTAACGCTTGCTTAATGCGCGTGGGTTATAATTTGAGAAAAAACTCAATTTCAAATTTACGAAAATTCCATCACCGACGATTCAATCGTCATTCAAAATTTGAAACACAAGTGTCGCCACCTCGTTTGGAAACACACCTTAACTCATAAATTAGATTTTTGGATTACACTAATCACTTTTTCTGTTATTTAATTTGATTTTGATATCTTAATGTTTGGTTAATATTTGCAAGGAATTCTGGAAGTTTTTTGTTTTCCATTTTAGTTGACTCCTAATAAAAAAATTAAAATTATTACTCCACCATTTAGTCCAAAATTGAAGGAAAATTTGTATCTATTTTGTACGCATAACAAATCTTTACTTCTTAATTCAAATCTTATTAGATCGAAATCGGACATAAACAAAAAAAAATGAAGTATGTGTACCAAACCAGCCATTCATAGAGAAAATAAAAGTGATTTTTTAGCTAATAACAAAAGTTTCCTAAGCTAAGATTATGTTTTTTTTGTCAGACTCTGTTCAAGTACTGTAAAAATTCTTGCAAAAATCTACCCACAGATAGTTAATTAAATGATTTTTTAAGTGTTATTTTCAGCTAAACTAGGTTTATAAAGTAATTAATAACTAAATCAAAAGAAGAAGAGAGCTAAAATTTTGAAAAGCAATATTTGAGTTCATCATTACTTTAGCTTCTAAATATTTCACACTTGAAAAACCTATGAAATATTACAGATTACTCATATCTATAAACTTGATATAATTTAAAAAAGAACATTGGCTTCGTGTTTTTATTGGGGGGGCTTAAACAGAAGAAGCCGATAATGTTGAAGGAGATGAAGAAGGATCAAAGACTGAGCAAAACTCAAATCTATTAGCTTCCATCTTTTCCACCACGAAATGCCCCAACAATTCTTTCATTTCCACCAAATTCTCACTGCACAAGAACTCTTCACTGCAGATTTTCTCAACATTTCTGTCGATTTCGTGTACAAAAACATGGGTTTTGCCGGAATTACCTCTCTTACTCCGGGCAAAAACGCCGGCGGTGTAAATCGCTGACATCCGTCCCGGTGCGGCAGAGGAAAACCCACGTGGCCCGTCTATCAAAATGACATCCCACGGCACATCGTATATGTGATTTGGTAGGTCATTGATCCCCAATTTACAGTCGGAAAATAGAAGATTCTGAACAGGCCGGCACTCCCCTTTGAGCTGCTCTTTCGTGTAATCCAACAAATCGTGCAGTTCACTCACTTTAGTCGTGAATTGAACGTCGTAAGCTTCAACTTCCGGGTGCTTCTCTTCTAACTTAGATACAAAATAAGCACTTTCATCAACAAAAACTGTACGCCCTTTGTGATTAAGCGAATGCCACAGAAGGGTTTCATGAGTCAGACCAAAAACAAGGAAATTACAAGGAGCTTTACAACGGCGGAGCACATTAGCAATCGTCTTCAACTCCACCGCCGACATGCGTGAAGAAACAGTAGACGAGTTCAAAGAAGCATAATGAAGAAGCGCGTTAAATACAGTCGCCGGCAACGGAGAGCTACCGGCGGCCGTACTCGTACCGGTTTTCGAAGTGGGTATAGCATCCTTAGCAGTGAAGAAAGTAAGTGCAAAAGCAAAAGTGAAAAAAGAAAGAAAAACAAGAAACCAAATGCGAGGTGAAGCAGTAATTGTTCCTGATCCTTGCTTGTGAAGAGATGGATGAAAAACTATAAGCTTAGCATTACTAGCCTTCATTCTCTCTCTCTGTTTTTTTTTCAGACTTTTCTTCTCCGATTTCTTCACATGAAAGTATACAGAGAAATTCCGGAGGGATTTGAGAGAAAAAAAGCACGACACGATTACCGAGATTTCTGTACTATAAGTGAGATTTCTCTACTTATTTTTTTACTCACTTTATATTTAATATTTTTGAATTACATAACTATTATTGAACGGAACAAGTATTATAATATGAGAATAATTTGAGAGAGGGTGTTGGGAAGCTATATAAAATAAAATAGGAGTTAATGGGAGGAGGTGATACGGAAGTTCAGAGGGATTTGGTTGTTGTTTGGCGAGCCGGCAAGATAAGCCAACAATATTATGGCGCTTAAATAAAGAGGGACGGGAAGGTGGATTAATATTTTATTTTTCCGTGGTTTTTGGGGTCAGTTTATTTTAATTTTCTAATTATATAATACTATATAATAATATTTGATGGTACAGTAATTCTAGATCGAAATTTGGAAATTCATTACATATATTATTAATCGAATACTAACAGCGAAGGAAAAGAGACTCAAGGGTGGATGAATTTGACAACATAGAGATATTTGACTATTCTCATTTAGTTTATTCTTATATGTTATATTTTAATTTGAATGGATAGTTATTTCCTCTATTTTATCTGTATTTAAAGATTTTAGATTTCAAGTTTCTATATAATTATTATATTTTTAATTATATTTTCTTGTAGTCAAGTTTTAATAAATAAATATAAATTAAGTTATTTTAATGGTTAAATTGGTCAATAAATATAAATTCATAATTTTATTTTCCGGTTCATTCAATGCTAATTACCCTTGGAGGTAAAAAGAAATAGAAAATATATTTATTTATTTTTAATTAAAACAACAAATAAATAAGAACAGAAGAAGTAATAAAGCAATATTTTGAGTATTATTTTGAAAATTCACCCTGCAATAAATGTTTGAGGAAAAAGTAGTAGTGCATTCACATAAAATTTTAATGTAACAACAGCAACAATGAACCCTTTAATCTCTCGTGTCAAAAGAGATTAGAATATAAATAAATTTTATTTTTATATATATAAAGTAAAGAAATTGATTTTTATAGAGCTCCGACTTAACATAAATGTGATCATCAAATATTATCTTAAAAATATATGTGAAATTTAAATTAAAGAATTAACAAAGATAATTACAAATTTTTTAAAATAAAAATAATAATAATAATAAAACAAATAAATTGAAATAACTTTTAAAACATTTGGCATGTGTCAATACTTTTAAAGGGCAAGAACGTATTTCAATTTGCATGTAATTTGCAATTTACGGTCTTTAAGAGGAGCACGTTACGTTCAAGCTTAGGTAATTAAAATGACAAAGGAGAGTTTTTATTTTGATAGATTCTATGGTATCATAATTATTTTAATTTTTCTTCTTATATTAGAAAAAAAAGGGTCCCCTGGATGTAATAAAACTCATAATTCAGTTTAAATTGTCTTTATTAGGTATTAATTAGTTTGAGGTATTTGAACAATTAGATCTGTTAAGTGTATTTGTTGATACCGTTTTAGCACTTAGCATCAAGGCTAGAAATAGAGTGAGTTCCATAGGGATTTTGTTGTTAAGAGCCTAAATTATATAATATAATTATCGTTGGAGTTAACTAAGGTATTAATATATGTAACATGTATTGGGTCATCCATTGATTAAATATTGTCATAATAACACAAGGAACATTAAAAAAGAGTACTTCTTTATATTTAATTTATATGACATAATTTGAATTTGCAATTCAAATAATATAAGTTTAATTATGCATTAGATAATGAAATCTTTTTTTTAAAAAAAATAAAAATTATATATACTTAAAAGGTATTATAAGTCAAATAAAAAAATAAATAAAATATTATTTTAATAGTAATTTTTCAAATCATCTCACAATCAAACAAATAAACATTTTGGTGGAATGACACCTTTTTCTTTTTTAAGTTTTAACTTTAGCAAAGTGAAAAGAACATCATAGTGGAATAGACATATTATTAATTAAACAAGGGAATTATTTTAAATTAATGTTTAGTACAACCACTAATGTCATTAGACTATACTAAATAAACACGTTCATGCAATGATAGATTAAGTGAATTTTATCTCTCAACCATAATTTAGTTTGGTAACACATGATTAAATTATTGTTATTCACATTCTTTTGAAATCCTCTTAAAATTCACTGTACATACAAAAATAATAAAAATTTATAACAGTACATCTCCTCTATCAACTGCGACAATATTGTGCAATTATTAAAAAAAAAAAAGGATGGAATACCAATAAATTTGCTATTGACATCTAATTTTATTTTATTTATTTATTTCATGATATTGACATATAATTTATGTAATTAGTACATTCCTTAACTCTAATATAAATTCATATAATTATAGTACCCAAAAATGCACAAACACCTCACATTTCGCAGTAATTACTATAGTATAAAATTATTTGAATGTGGGCATTGTCTAACGTACTTGTTCGAAATTGACCATATATTCTGTTGTTATGGGTTGCAGTTATATCATTTTCCTTATTCATATAGTAATTTATATTCACCTGTGAATTCCATAAACGATTTCAGGACCAAGTTTAGGAAAATAGACTACTGTTGAGGTGCAAATTTATGATTGTTGGAGGTGTGTCACCACATATTTACATATATGGATGGGTGTAGTATGGCTATAGGATATTATTCCAACAACCGCTATCGCTTGTTAATTTAAAATTATAGATCTATCTTTATTTGGAATTTGTTCTTGTATCTAATAGATGAATTCAATGATTTTTTTGTAATTGATCAAGATTACAATCATCACTAAAGAGGTAACATAAAATTACGAAGCTATAGCTGAGCTAAGCTAACAACTTGCTATTATAAAATCAACGCCAAATAAACTGAACAAGATAATAAAAGTAGTATATATAGATAAGTTGATGAAGAGTTTGTATAATCACTTTATTAGAGGCAAAATCAAATTCAATCCGCTCAATTCAATTAAGTTTGGGTTGAATATTGATCCGTTCATTCATTAGCTCAACTCAACTCATTTTAGCCTTCTAAAAATTGGATTGACATATAACCCGAAATGGCTTCTGACAAATCTTGTGCATATATTTTCTTTTTTAAAAAATAATTTTCAGTTTGATATGTTATATATAGTCATAATAAAGAAACATAATAACTTTAATAAATACTAAAATAGTTTTAAAATACAAAAAAAGCAATTGAGCATAGTAAAAACTGAATTAAATCAAATCTTGACTCATTATATAACACTTTTTATCCAAATAAACTTGAGTTGAATCGAATCTTAAAACGAT
>CM040618.1:129011177-129182250 GCA_022817965.1 Solanum lycopersicoides
TATGTAATTTTTCGCTTTTAATACATATTACAGATTTAACATAGTATTGCTATAAATGGTAATAAATAAAAAGTATTGCTAAAATCAGTAATTATTATTAAATGTATCAATTTATGTAATTTTTTCTAATAATAACCAGATATTTATTTCTGAGAGAATAAATGAGATATTTTTCATTTTTTTCAAATTAATTGATTTGTTGAGACATTTTTCAGTTTTGAAATTTACTTAATTGTTCAGTTTTCGAAACTATTTTTAGAGTGTTCGTTCAATTTCATCTTAATAGTTAGTGTTGAAATTAGTGATTAATTTATATTTAATTATGTTAATAATAAATTTGACAATAACTAATAAGGATAAAATGAAAAAATATATCTAATATGTCTTAATTTTTTTTAACCTCAATAATTTAATTAATATGAAATGAGGGACTCAAAATTGAGATTGAATCCGACTTGTTTGTCTCAGACTGTATAGGAAGACGTGTTCCCTGTATTTATTTATTTATTTCTTATTTCATGTTCTTATAATAATTAAAGGATCCCTAATAATAATTACTACTTCATTATTCCTGATTAGATAATTTATTAAGATAAATTATATAGAACATTTTACCAGCTAACAGTGTTATTTTTCATTGATCATTAGGCGTTATTCATTAAAATTGAATTAAATCTTAATTCTCGGTGAAAGTTTTCAATTCTATCACGCAAACAGAACTTATCCGAAATATCTAATCACAGAGTTTACTTTCCACTGAAAGACTTGTGTGTGCGCTTATAATCTGAAAAATACATCTTGCTTCAATAGTAGTGTATTCTTCCTCCGGCTCAGCCTCTCAAAATTTCAAATTCCGGTGACTGTTCATTCACACTCCGGCGAGATGAAAATACCTGTATTACTACTTCTTCTGATCACTCTTTCACAAGTAACTCTCAATCCGATTGTTTCAGTCGCCGATTCCGCTTATCCATCGCCGTATGGTATTGAAACGACTACCTCCTGTCAATCTACTGCTTCCGATGACTTAATTCCTGTCCGTCGTGAAGTTTACGGCAACGGAAGGATTTTCGACATTACTCATCGATTGACCCCTGATATGCCGTCCTGGGGATTAGAAGACGGGCTTGGCCAGTTCCTGTGGCTACCTAACAGCATGAAGAATGGCTCTCTTGCTAATAACTCCGAGATGAAACTTCCAACCCACACTGGCACGCATATTGATGCTCCTGGCCATGTTTACGATCACTATTTCGATGCTGGCTTTGATGTTGACACTCTCGACCTAGAAGTTCTCAATGGTAACCATCAATCTCAATCTCTTTTTGTCTCCAATGCTTCGGAAATTAGTTTAATTTTAGCACACTAACTTGTACTAGTACTATTACATCTGTTATGCTGTCTCCTTCAGGTTTGTTCACGCGTTTGATGAAATAAATTACAAAAGCGGATTCCACATGTCTTCGCTCTTGCTAGGGGCCGCAAAGTTTGAAAACTTTGTTTTTGTTGTGACCTCCATCTGGAGATTGATGCCTTGTAAATATTTAATACTTGTAAGGACCAAATTGTCAGGGTATCTTTTGAGGCATCAAAAGTATTGAATATTATCCAAAACTTTGAAAAAAGAAAGCATCTTTTTGAAGAGTAAATGTATACCTACCTAAATCATTACTTGACCATATTGTGAAGCCATAACGTTGAGCTTTCTAGTTTCCATTGCTAGAGTTCATGCCTTTCTTAGAGAGTAAGATGAGGGCTGTGTGTAAGTTGCTAGTGTTAACTGAGTTGCTGTTTGTAAGTACAATATCACTTGCTTTTTCATCACCTAATGATGCATATCCAACTGGATATGGTGATGAACCGGGTTCTTGTGTTGGAGCTAGTGATGATTTGAGACCTTTGAGGAGAGAGGTGTATGAAGATGGACAAATATTTGATATCACACACCAGTTCAATCCTAATACTCCTATGGGGGATTCTGATGAAGGAATTGGACAGTTTCTCACTCTTTTGTCGAGCATGAAGAATGGCTCTGATTACAACTTTTCTGAATTGAGATTAGGCGTGCATGCTGGCACTCATGTTGATGCACCAGGACATATGTATGAGGAGTACTTTGATGCAGGGTTTGATGTTGATTCCCTTGACCTTAGATTCTCAATGGTATTAACCACAGGAAATTCTACCTTTGACAGCTCTTGTGCTTTAGAAAAATGATCATGCATGTGTATGATTAACTACTCATGAGTCATGGATCTGATTAACTCTACACTGTCAGTTTTACTCATGAGTCATGGATCTTATTTACTCTACACTGTCAGTTTGAAACCTTGAATTTTACTTGCTCTTTCAAATTGATGGGGTATTGAAGACTGGAGATTAGGTCTTAAAACTGGTAACAGTTTAGACTGGTCTAAGGATTTGAATTTTTTGAATCAATTCTTTTGAGATCTACTTTTAGTCTACTTCTGTTCAGTTTATGTGATACTATTTAATTTCCTTATTTTGCCATACCAAAAGTAATGACATATTTCTATATTTGGAAACATCTAACTATAATTCTCACTTTGTCCTTAACTTAATGTGAAGCTTTTATAGCTACACCGATGTTATGGTCTGTTTAAGATACTTCATTTACCATACTGCCAAATTTCTATTTCTTATTGTGGTTGTATTAGCTTATCTTTTTACTGCAGTATACACATATATAGAATTTCCATCATTGAGTCTCCAGTCATGCTATGTGTGTTGATGTTCCAAGAGACAAGAACTTAACTGGTAAATCTTCCCTCCCATCTCATGCTGAATGTCTCTAGTATGATAAACTCTCCTATTTTTGAATCAATTGTTTCAGCATATTGTCTTACATAGTTCTCAATATGCCAGCATATGAGTTGACTAGAAATTTTTGAGCTTAAGAGTTTTCCTGTCTTTACCTTGCAACAATATGATATGTGCAATAACTAGAGGAAGAAATACTATCTGAGATTTGAGTAGCAGACACAAGTTGCTTACATCAGCTTATTGGCTATATATGATCATACTTTTGTTTTCTTTTACACAGCGGATGCTATGCAATCCTTACATATTCCCAAGGGTGTCAAACGAGTACTTTTCAGGACACTAAACACTGACAGGTAATTTATAGCAGTATCTTAAAACTGTGCTTAGGTTGCATTTTGTTGTTGATCGAAGTTCAGCTCAAGATTTCTCTAAATTATATATAGCTTCTCCTTTCTTTTTTGACATGCGTGTTGCTGTATATTGTAGTGAAATTGTTGGAAGTTTTCTTATGCGTCACTGTAATGGTTTTTGTTTTTATTTTTGTTTGTCTCTTCTCATCGTTAATAATATTGGATATATCCAGAATTTACAGATTCTTCCAAATCCTCAAGGTATCTGGTTTGTGGTATTGTATAAAATTTCATTTGCATGCAACATATTCCAATAGCACCATATGTAATGTAGCTCGATAAGTGACCAGCAAACTTACATTAGGGGATCCAACTTCAATTATCAGAAAACACCTGGACACTAAATCTTAATTATTATTTTTTGCAATTGCACCCCTACACCATTATGCCTGAACTTGACATACCCTTTTAGTGGGTTGCTTAAGACTAACCTCTGTTATAAATGCTGCATCTACACATTCTTTTAATCAATATCCCTTCAAGCATTTTCTCTCAGGTCAGGCTGTTTATAATTATAAAGATAAACAACAGACATCTAATGATTTTTGTATCCTTGCATCTGAATTAGTATATTCTGAAGGAAATGTAGGATTTTGTGACTTTTTGCATCTTTATGTTTGTTTCTGTTTTTTCTTTGTGGTGCTGTACGAAGAGGGTTGTCAACTATTAAGTGAAGTTCGTGCTTTTACTTCTACTCAAGTCTAAATTGTAAGCGAATATAAGGGTTGAACTTGTGTGGGGTGTGATCAATTTCTGCGTCTTGGTAGTGAAAACTTTGTTTGGACTGTGGACTAAATCGTCAAACTAGAATGTAGCAAAAAAAAAAATTACCCTCTGACTCTGGAGAATGTGCTTCTACAAAACGTAGATCTTGGATTACTCTTCCAAAATCTAAAAAGTAGATTGGTGAATTGCGAAAGAACATGATAAAAATTACAGCGCATTCTGTATCTGTTCATTGTGGATATCTTATTGTATCTTCTTCAGTTTTGGCATTGAATGGTCAAGTTCTTACTGGAATGGCTACACATTTCAAATAGCATCTTAATTACGTACCTCAACAAGCATCCATGAGGATCCCAATTGTTGTTTCGCATGCGTTACTCATGTATATGAACCCTAGCCTGATGTTAGATGGATTGTACAAAATATCTGTCTCTAACCTTTCCTGTTCTTTTAGTTGTATTGCTCATGCTGGATAAATTTTTTGAAAACCTAATCATCGAAGGATAAGCAATTAAGGTTTGGCATTTATTGCTTAGAATGAGATCTTCCTCCAGAAGTCTATTGTCTTGTGGATTCTGTTCTTCTAAGGGTGCATGTGCAGTGTCTGCTGTTTAAGAGCTTCATTTTGATCCACTCGATGTTATTGTAGTTGTTGCTCATATTTGAACGAATTAATATGCATAATCAGTTGGTATATAAAGAAAGATAGATGCTATAAGGTTCCTAAAGCAACACTTCACATAGAATTTTAAATGATTTTGGACTTGGATGTACAGTTACAATTGTTCAGTATGTCTTGATTAAACTTAAATGACTTTCGGCGGCTTATGTGGAAAAAGGCATTTGACACAAGCTATGTCGGATTCATGAAGGATGGAGCGCAGTGGTAGTGGACAACACTGACATCAAACTGTTTGGTAAGATAGGCTGTAATACTATGATATCTTAATAATTTATGATGTTATGGTGTTATACCTCTTTGGTCAGAGGGGTCCTCTCTCTCTTTTTCTTTTTACTTCTTCGTGTAGTGCTCAACTATAAGCAGTATACTGGTTACTGTTATATGTGAAAATTGACACAGTTACTATCTGGAGTAATATGTGAAAATTGTTTCCGTGGCTTGCACTTTCTTGCTTGCTCATTACTGGAATGAACTTATCCTTCCTGTAAATATATTTTGTCAGTTAAAAGATATAATTCTGCATGAATCGTGGTTCGTGGAACATCAGGCAGATCATGTAAGTGCTTGAACTGGTATTGAATTAATACACATGCATATATACATTATGTATATATTTGTATTATCTTCAGTCTGGCTGATGTCCGATTTTCAATTGGTGAATAAGGAATTTAGACTTGATTTTGCTTTCTTGCTTCATCCGACCTTTAGTCTGTATGTGTCATGGTTCATGTACTTTATTATCCTCAGTTAGCTGTTCCATTACTGCCTTCTGTTGACAAACTTTCTTTGACAATAATTCATCATTGTGAACTTAAGGTTTTTTACCCTGTGTACACCCAAAGGGTAGCGGCTGCGGGTTTCCCTTGTCATCAAAAAAGAAAAACCTGGGTGTTAATTTTTCCCATTACCCCCAACTTTGCCCTCAAATTATGAACTCCTATATTCTGACTTTGTCCTAAGAGGCTTCTGTATCTTATTGCTGCAGCTCAACCAGTGTAAATGAGTGATAACTTATTCTTGATTTTCCTCTTAATCAATTATTGACTGGTAGAAAAATTCGTAGCCAACATTTTTTATTTTTTTTCAGGAATTGATTACTTATCGGTTGCTGCATTTGATGATTTGCTTCCTGCCCATCATGTTTTCCTGAAAAGCAGGGTAAGTCGTCATATTCGGACTAAGTTGAACTTTTATTTGCCCCCTATGATTAGATTGATATCGCAGGAAAATTGGGGGTGTCGACTGAGGGGTGTCTGTGTGCTTGCAAATGTATAAATGAAGATATATGCTTTGCGCAGAATTCTGATTTTTATGAATTGTCTAATTTTTCTACTTGCTCGAGTTAATATTTCATAATTCCATGAGAAAGGTGTTACATATTCTAGTTGCTCTTAACAGTAAATGGGACTAGTGATCCAACTCATTCTTTTTTAAGGTGAAAAAAAAAAAAAACAGAAAGTGATTGCATATCACGGAGATAGAAAATTCCCGCTTTCCTAATTTCAAAATTTAGACCAGATTCTCAACTTCTTATTTACCAGGAAACTAATTTGGTGTTATTTAACCTTGGTCCAATTAAATATGGTGAAGGGCCGATTAACAAAATGATTCACTGTAATATCTAACTCTAATCACTGGCAGCTCAAAATTGATGCTAGTTGTAGCAATTATTGTGCTTTCAAAATTTTATTCGCTAGATTGTGAACTAGTTGTCATCTGCGAAACCACACAATATTTGAATCTTAACCTTCGAAGTTATGGAGGGTTGTCAAGTTTTGAGTCAATTTTAATGGTTAAATGCATGGGCCTCCTCCACTTCCTTAGCTGAAGTTTTCCTTGTGAAGAAAAAAAATATATCTAGAGAACTAGAGGAGGCAGTGGCAAATATTAAGTTGTCTGTCATTCCTGTTATTCCTTTTCATGTAATGAAACTCATAAAAGATGAAATCTGAGTTGGTAACCGAGTGGAGGTTAGTTGAACTTAAAACATTGTAAATATGTCAACCTTTTGATGGTTGACCAATGACATGACCTTTGTTTTCTAGTTTGTGAAAGCGAGTTGGATGATCGTTTTTCGAGGAAGAAAAAAGAAAATTAGAGTCAAGTATTATCTCTGTTCTTTGTTTTAAGGAGACAATAGAATGTTTATACTTTAGTCACATTATTGACATTTACTTGTTCTAATGCCAGTTAATAATCCTGCAAGCATTATGATATTTGAAATGTTCCAGGAGATTATTCTAGTAGAAGGGCTGAAGCTGGATGATATAGAAGCTGGCTTGTACACTGTACACTGTCTGCCCTTAAGGTTGCTTGGTGCGGAGGGATCACCTATTAGATGTATACTGATTAAGTAACACTCTCCTTGTATCTGCCTCAACCATAAGGTACTTTTAAACATGTTGCCTTGTATGTCTTATCTTTTTTTGATAAATAACATTTTACCTTTTATACCGTCTTGTTCAGTGTGAAAAACTTTCTATCTGATCTTGGGTATTGCATCTCCTCGCTATTAATTTCTTGTGTATACCATACTTGAATCCATTTGATCTGACGGCCCCATAATACATGGCATTAAATTTTATATCCTTTTCTTTTCTCTTCTTTTCTTCTTTGTTGTCTACTCTTCACTTTGTTTGCTTGGATAAATTGCTGCAGGAAGCACTGCACTGGAGATAGCATTGAATAAGAAAAAGTGCTGCAAAGGGGACATATTCTGAGTAGTTTAGGCTGTAATTGTTATTAGCTGTTACGCTGAAAACACGTTGCATGAGCAAATAATCTTCAGTTTTCATGTTTTGTGTTATGGTTTTATGGATTGACAGTGTCATTAACATATCTAGATCCAAGTTATTTTTGTCTTAAGGTGACGATGTTTACTGTCGTCATTATATTGCTTTCGACAGGAGAGGAATATTTCATGGGTGTTTCATTAATCCATTGAAAGTTACTCTCATCGGTAATATGTATATATTTGGTTAGATTTTTTGCTCCACAGGACTTTCTTATGAACTCACTTCCACACCTAAAAAGAATATTGAGATCCATTCAACCCACATATTGAGATGAATATGTGGTTCTTTACGTACTATTGAAATTACGCGAAACCACTCTATACAAGATTAATTGACAAGAAAAGGACCAACCCTAGCCACCCCACCAACATCACACTTAATAATTACTATAAGTTCTTCACAAGTTATAAACTTATTTATTCCTTCTCATTGCTTCATATGTAGGGTTCACATACAGAGTACTCGTTATGGATTTAAGTTATATATACTGACAATTGAAATGATTTTTATGTTTTTATTTAAGCCTATTGTGGCAAGTAGTTATATTTTTCTGAATTTACAAATCACATTTTTTTTTATGGACGGCAACATATAGACCAAATAGTATTGTAATTGGTATTATGTAAGTAGAAGTTAAAGATGCGAAAAGTACTAGTTTTGCAACTTTACGATCAAGTGATGCCATACGTTCATAAAAATAGCAACAAAGTAGTAAATAAATTGAAGAAAACAGAGTTGACTTGATAAAAGAAGCATGTGCTACAAGATGACTTATCAAGATACATAAGCTTATTTTCCTCGTCCTCTAGGAACTCAACCCTTATAAAAGGAGGTTGTTCTTTAAGGAAATGATATAACTCAAGTATTTCAACAACATATTTACTGTAAGGTTGTCTCATATATTGAAAAGTAAAATGTCTCGATCCTATGTTGTGGTGATTTTGTTGGTAATGGTAGTGGCCATAGTAGAGGCTACTCCCCCTGGAATAGCTGATCATCCAAGCCATTCTCATTGCTCTGACGATGAGATCAAAAAGTGCAAAAATCTGCCACATGTTTGTCCCAAATTCTGTCCCAATGGCTGCATAACCGAGTGTCGTTCTTGTAAGCCTATTTGTATTGATGGTCCATCACCATCACCTCCACCTCCAACTCCAACTCCCTATCACCCTCATCCACCACAATCCCCACCTCCAACTCCCTATCACCCCCATCCACCACAATCCCCACCTCCAACTCCTGATCACCCTCATCCACCAAAATCCCCACCTCCAACTCATGATCACCCCCATCCTCCAAAGAAGGTTAAGTGCAAGAGCAAGGACAAGAAACATAGCAAATGTTACAATCAAGAACATACATGCCCTAGCACTTGCCCTGGTACTTGTAAAGTTGATTGTGTCTCTTGCAAACCTGTTTGCAGTAAGTTTCTCATCCACCATATCTTATCTTTTTAGTAACCTAATAGTATTAAAAATTGCTCGACATTTCAATAAGTTGTATAGTTCCTATTGACTGACTATAAGAACCATATTTGAATTTTAGGGACCATTTTTCCATGTCATTAAAAGTCATTTTTCTTCCAATAACTAAAGTGTTTTAATTTATATGAACGTTTACGTAGGTTGTGACAAGCCAGGAGCAGTTTGTCAAGATCCACGTTTCATTGGTGCTGATGGAATTACTTTCTACTTCCACGGCAAGAAGGACAAAGATTTTTGCTTAGTCTCAGACTCTAACCTTCACATAAATGGCCATTTTATTGGAAAACGAAACGAAAACATGAAGAGAGACTTCACTTGGGTTCAAGCCATTGGTATCCTTTATGATACTCACAAGATCTCAATTGGAGCACTAAAGACAGCAACATGGGATGATGCAATCGATCGTCTTTATCTAAACTTTGATGGTGAAACTATCCTTCTCCCTGAAAATGAAGGCGCGAGGTAATGTTTAATTATATTATTATGTCTCAATACGTCCTTTTACGTGTTCACAAATTTGTCTTTTAATGAGCCAAATATGTACAATGTTTAAAAGCTTATGTTTTTAAAGAAACTTTTTAGTTATTATATTATATTATGTCTCGACAGGTGGATGTCTGAATATGGACCAACGACCTCTATTACCCGAACAAGTGACACCAATGAAATTATAATCGAAGTTGAAAATATTTTGAAGATTACAGCAAAGGTGGTGCCTATTACTGAGGAAGAATCGCGAGTTCATAATTATGGGATAACACAAGATGATTGTTTTGCTCATCTTGAACTTGGATTCAAATTTTTCGCGCTGAGTGATGAAGTGAGTGGTGTTTTGGGCCAAACTTATAGAAGGAATTATGTGAGCAGAGTGAAAATGGGTGTTTTGATGCCTGTGATGGGAGGTGACAAAGAGTTTTCAGCTTCAGGACTGTTTAATGCTGATTGCTCTGTGGCTAAGTTTCAAGCAGTTAATGAGGGTTTGTTGAATAATTTGGAGATTCCCAACTTGAAATGTAGCAGCGGAATGTCAGGACGTGGAGTTGTCTGCAGGCGCTAGAATTTCTTATTTAAATATTGATTGTGTTCATGATTGATTGCTACAAATTAAAATAAATAAGGTTAATTAGAAACCAATGGAATGTATCAAAAACTATGTATGATGAAGATTTATAATTGTATTAAACATCAAATAAGATTATTGTTTTGCTTTTTTATATTTCGAAAAAGTTATGTAAAAAAAAAAGTGTTGTTGGGGTGAGAGAGGCTCGAACTCTCGACCTCAGGATTACTCAGAAGCTATGAGACCTACGCGCTAGCCAACTGCGCCACCACCCCATTTGTCATCTCTTTTCACTTTTACTTATTTATTGTATATGAAATTCTCTTAAGGAAAAAGAAATGATTTAGATTTTCCAAATTGTGATTTCAGTTATTTTTTAAAAAATGTAAAATTTGGCCCGTGAGTTTATATTTTTGTAAAAAAGTAAACAAACATTATTATAAATTTTCCAAAAAAGACTCATGCTCACGTAGATATTATTCGTACCATATAAAATTGATTATAAAGAATAACTAGTTACTATTGTTGATTAACGGATTTTATAAAATTATGTGTATTCGAAAGTTTGTAAGTGATTGTAAATATTTCTTTATAAAAGAATATGTGATTGATCAATCGGGCGCCTTAGGACATTCTAATATCTTGTTTATGTACTATAGTTTGCTCATTTGGTAAGATTGTATAAGGATTTTTGATATATAGTTTTCTCAACTTGAATATATCTATATATATCAAAAATGAATGTTCAAACAAAAATTTCAACATCAAATCAATCTTTTCGTAGCGCATATCCAAACAGGCATATTAGTGAGATAAGCTGCCTGAAAAAAACAATCCATTTCAAGTAGAATTGAATTATATAAATTAAGGGTGTGTTTGGTATGAAGGAAAATGTTTTCCTAGAAGATGTTTTCTTGGAAAATAAGTAGATTTTGGACTTATTTTCTCATGTTTGGTTAGTGAGTAGAAAATATTTTTCGGAAATGATTTTTAGTATTTGATTTATGAATGAAAAATATTTTTAAGAGACATTTTTTATTTTTACTAGAGTAAAAAATAATTTATGAAATTGAAAATATTTTTTAAAATCAAATTATTATTTTTTGAGAGTGGGGGTGGGGTGGGGTGGGGGGTAGTGGGTTAATTTTTTGGGGAGGGATTGGGGTTGAGGTGGGGGGGGTGGCTGGCCGGTGAGGTGGGGGTCAGAGATCGGGTGAAAAAATAAAATTTTGAAATTGAAAATATTTTTAAAATTGATGTTTTCCCAAAAAAAATGTGATTTGAAATTGAAGGAGAGTTATGGAAAATGTTTTCCTTAATTTTTGAAGGGAAGTCATTTTCCTTAATTTTGAGGAAAATGAGTTGATTTGGAAAATATTTTCATAACTTTTGTCCCAACCAAACATGGGAAAATTGGAAAACATTTGCCAGAAAATGTTTTCCTTCATACCAAACACACTCTAAAGCTTATGTATGTATAAAGGTACGTTTTAGCGACTATATTAGAACGACGAATTAACTTTTCTAGTCTGCTTAGGGGATTTAATCTGTGTAAGATTGATTCGTAAATTAAATGTTTCCGATAGATCAATTAAATATGACTTAGTGATTAACGAAGTGTAATAAGAAATGTGAATTTTTTCTGCTGTGTAGTTTGTTTGTTTTTTTAAAACCTTTCTACCATCTTAGATCAATTAAATATGACTTAGTGATTAACGAAGTGTAATAAAAAATGTGTATTTTTTCGGCTGTGTAGTTCTATTATTTATTTTTTTAACCTTTCTACCATCTTTTCGTTGTTACTTCCCTTTTGCCAAAGATTTTTTTTTTGTCACACATAATTTACCAACAGAGTAACGACAAGAAAAAGAGAGGACATTTTGACTTAGTAGAATAGAAGTCACTTTATGAAAATAATTAGCTTCAATGTACGTAACATGGAAGTGCCAACTTTAAGTTTGATAGTGTTAAAAGGATTTGTAAATTTGTCATGTATTCTTTAGTTAATGTATAATTAGTTAGCTTGTATTCTTTTAGTTAAATGTGTAATTAAGTTAGCTGAAAGTTAGTTAAGAAAAGGAATAATGTTAGTTAGAATAAACAGCTGGCATTAAGTGCCTAAACTGTTTTGTATATATATATAGGTGGTTAGCTTACAGAATTATTAACTCATATAATTCAATTTTTCAGTTCTTCTCAAACTCTCTCTTCATCTTTTTTGTGCTCTTTAATTGAATTTCTTCACATGGTATCAGAGAGTCAAGGGATGTATATTCTCAATACTGATGTCACAACAAGGCTTTCACATGGTCAAAATTCTTCTGAAGAATGTACAAATGAAGCTGCATGTGAAAGAACTAGACCTATTAGTTTTAATTCTACTGTTGGCTCTATAACTAGCCTATGGCACAAAAGACTTGGGCATGCTCCTCTAAAAGTGCTAAGTAGAATAAAGGAATTGAACATTGTACCTATACATGATCATAGCTGTTCTATATGTCCAATTGCCAAGCAGTCAAGATTGCCTTTTCCTACTAGTGTCTCTAATTCAGTTTCAGCTTTTGATATTATACATAGTGATGTATGGGGGCCTTACAGAGTGCCTAACTATGATGGCAAAAGGTATTTTTTAACACTTGTGGATGATATGTCCAGGTATACTTGGATTTTTTTATTAAACACTAAGTCAGATACTGTGGTAGTTTTAAAAGAGTTTGTAAACTTGATAAGAAATCAATTTGGTCTAGGCATAAAGTGTATAAGAACAGATAATGGAACAGAGTTTTTTAACACTCAAGTGGATGATCTATTCAAGGCTAATGGCATTGTCCATCAGAGTTCATGTGTATATACTCCTCAACAGAATGGAGTGGTTGAGAGAAAGCATAGGTCTATTCTTGACATGGCTAGAGCACTTAGATTTCAGGCTGGTGTACCTCTAAAGTTTTGGGTTTTTTGTGTTACTACTGCTGTATATATACTAAATAGGTTACCTACTGTGTTGTTACAGGGTCATAGTTCTTTTGAAAAACTGTTTGGGCAAGTACCTAATCTTCAGCATCTTAGAGTGTTTGGGAGTCTATGTTATGCTACAGATCCTAAAACTCTAGACAAGTTTGCACCTAGAGCTGTTCCAGCTGTGCACATGGGGTACTCAATGACTCAAAAAGGTTATGTTCTGTATAATTTGACTTGCAAATCATTTTTTGTAAGTAGGGATACTGTGTTTAAGGAAGAGATCTATCCTTTCAAGGATCTTAAATCTTTTCCAGATCATTTGTTTCCTGTTCTGGATCTTTCTGATAGTTCCTTTAGTGATATATCTGTATCAGTTCCTAGTGTGACTACATCAAGTCCTATAACTTCTATACAGTCTGAGTCTTCTTCTGATATTACAGTACCCTTGGTTTCTCTCAGAAGATCATCTAGACAGTCTAAGCCACCTATATGGTTAGATTCATATGTGACTCATAGTGCAAAAAATGCATGTTTATACCCTATGTCACAATATGTTTCTTATTCTAAACTAGCTTCTACTTATAGAGCCTCACTTGCTGCATATTCTACTATCTCTGAACCTCATACATATATAGAAGCCTGTAAAGATCCTCATTGGGTGGATGCTATGAAAGCTGAGATTACAGCACTAGAAGATAATAGTACATGGTCTGTTGTTCCTCTTCCTCCAACAAAGGTTCCTATTGGTTGTAAGTGGGTATTTAAAGTCAAGTATAAAGCTTCTGGAGAGGTTGAGAGATATAAGGCCAGGTTAGTCGCAAAAGGGTACAATCAACAAGAAGGTTTAGATTATAGTGAGACTTTCTCACCAGTAGCTAAAATGGTTACAGTAAGATCAGTAGTAGCTTTAGCTGCCTCATGTGGCTGGTTTATATTTCAAATGGATGTACACAATGCATTTCTTCAAGGAGATCTTCCTGAAGAAGTTTATATGCAAATTCCTGAGGGTTTTGCAAACCAGGGGGAGAAAAACATGGTTTGCAAGCTTCATAAGTCCTTGTATGGGCTAAAGCAGGCACCAAGGCAATGGAATTTAAAACTAACAGAGGCATTAGTTGATATGGGATTTTTACAGTCTCATTATGATTACTCACTTTTTACAAAGAATATAGGAAAAGAACTTCTAGTTATTCTGGTATATGTTGATGATCTCCTGATTACTGGAAGTAGTCTGCAGTATATACAACAAATAAGAAAGGAATTACAACATAGGTTCAAAATGAAAGATCTTGGGGAGCTTAAATATTTTCTTGGAATTGAATTCTCTAGATCTACAAAAGGTATACTAATGAATCAGAGGAAGTATGCTCTAGGACTTGTGTCTGAGTTGGGATTAGCAGGTTGTAAGCCTTCCTCTACTCCCTTGGAGTTCAATCATAAGTTAACATCTACTATGTTTGATGAATTCACTGGAAAGAATGGTAATACAGAAGACACTCTTCTTGATGATTATGGGAAATATCAAAGGTTAATAGGAAAGTTATTATACTTAACTATGACTAGGCCTGATATAGCTTTTGTAGTACAAGTTCTCAGTCAATACATGCATTCACCAAAACTATCTCACATGGAAGCAGCACTTAGAGTAGTAAGATATATAAAAGGAACTGCAGGTCTTGAGTTGTTTATGCCAAGCAACAAAGAGAATGAAATGGTAGCTTATTGTGACTCAGACTGGGGAGCTTGTGTAGAAACAAGAAGATCAGTGACTGGCTACATGATCAAGCTAGGAGGTGCACTGGTTTCTTGGAAATCAAAGAAGCAAACCACAGTATCAAGAAGTTCTGCAGAAGCAGAATTCAGGAGTATGGCTACTACAGTGGCTGAAATAGTATGGTTAAAAGGTCTATTTAAAGAACTTGGAATGAATGTAAAGTTGCCTGTGAAAGTATTCTGTGATAACAAAGTTGCCATTCAAATAGCAGCTCATCCAATCTTCCATGAAAGAACAAAACATTTTGACATAGATTGTCACTTTGTTAGAGAGAAGATACTTGAAGGACTTATTCAGACACAACACTTAGGAACAAGAGAACAACAAGCAGATATACTTACTAAAGGGCTGTGCAAACCTCAACATGAAGAACTGATTGTCAAGCTAGGAATGAAAAATATATTTTCCAATTCTTAGCTTGAGGGGGAGTGTTAAAAGGATTTGTAAATTTGTCATGTATTCTTTAGTTAATGTATAATTAGTTAGCTTGTATTCTTTTAGTTAAATATGTAATTAAGTTAGCTGAAAGTTAGTTAAGAAAAGGAATAATGTTAGTTAGAATAAACAGCTGGCATTAAGTGCCTAAACTGTTTTGTATATATATATAGGAGGTTAGCTTACAGAATTATTAACTCATATAATTCAATTTTTCAGTTCTTCTCAAACTCTCTCTTCATCTTTTTTGTTCTCTTTAATTGAATTTCTTCACAGATAGACACAAACAATAATTCAGAGTATTATTTGATAGTGGTATCAATTATAATGACATAATATAATCGTCATAAATTTATTCCAGTCAAATCTCTTTATAATAATATTATTTGTTTAAATTATAATATTTATATGGTAAAATTTTATTATGGAGAATATGGAATATAACTCTATGAAAATCAACTCCAAATAAATTATATATATCGTTAATAAGAGTGAAATATTGTCATAAATTAACTATTATAGAGATGTCTTACTATAATAAAAAACAACTTTTAATTAGCGATAATAAATAGACACACTAATAAAGAGTGCTAAAGTCTTTATCGACATTAGTTAAGTGTCATTAGATCTAATGTCGCTAAAGCCTTTAGAGACATATACAAAGAGTGTTAATTGCCGCTAAAAATATATATTTAGCGGCAATTGCCACCAAAGATCATTTTTGATGCAGTGACTGTACTACTATATTATGTTTGTATATATATGTCCAATGGATACGCGCCAATAGCGAATCAAGTCATGCATGCAAACCTCTGAAATATTTCTTCGTTTATTTTTACTCGTTATTTATTCGTAAAATAAATTCTTATTTTTACTTGTCATTTTTGACATTTCGAGAAAAGACAATCATTTTTTTTAATGTTTTACTCTCAACATTAAATATTTATCTTACAAATCATTTCCAAGATCTAATTAAACATCAATAATTTGATAAAATACCTATATTAATAATTATTTTATTAATGAATGTGTCAAGTCAAACAATAACAAGTAAAATAAACCGAGGGAACGAATATTAATGTGTAGGCCTTTACGTACTAATGAAATTACGCAAACTCCTAATCATTCCAGATTAATTGGGAAGAAAAGGGCCAACTCTCCCAACATTATATTACATGCACTTCATTAATTAATAGTACTATAAACTCTTCACAAGTTAACATATTTCTTCATTCTAATCATGAATATTGTATATTGCTTTGTCTGATTGCATCGTAGGTTGCGTATACATATATACACTCCACTAGTTATGAATCAAAAGCTATATTCATGAATATGATGTATTAAAATATGAATAATAACTCATATTATTAATATCTATGAGTATAAAGATAATATAGTATATACTTTATGATCAAGTGATGCCATATATTATATTATGCTTATATGAATAACGATAAATTGCTAGTAGAATTGAGAGAATGTTGAAGTTGACTTAATAAAAGAAATTAAAGTACTATGTGCTAGATTTCTTATCAAGAAACATACAATTATACTTTTATGTCACGAAACAGTAGTCTTACTTTTCTCATTCTCAACTCCTATAAAAAGAGTTCCTAAGCAAATCCCATAACTCAATACAATTTTATTCAACAACATATTTACTTACTAAAAAAAAGGAAAATAAAATGGCTCAATTATTTTCCCACATTGTTGTGGTTTCATTATTAATGATTGTTGTAGCAATAGTAGAGGCTACTCCTCCTGGAATAGCTGATCATCCAAGCCATTCTCATTGCTCTGATGATGAGATTAAACAATGCAAAAATCTTCCACATGTTTGTCCCAAATTTTGTCCTAATGGATGTATAACTGAGTGTCGTTCTTGTAAGCCTATTTGTATCGATGGCCCGTCGCCTCCGCCACCTCCTCCCTATTATCCTCCTCCATCAACATCTCCAAAAAAAGTTAAGTGTAAGAGCAAAGACAAGAAATATGTTAAATGTTACGATCAAGAACATATATGCCCTAGTACTTGCCCCGGTACTTGTCAAGTTGATTGTGTCTCTTGCAAACCTGTTTGCAGTAAGTTTATTATAATTTGATTTAACTTATATACACTGAAGTTCACGTGTAATTTATATTTGTTTTAATTTATATGAACGTATATAGGTTGTGATAAGCCAGGAGCAGTTTGCCAAGATCCACGTTTTATTGGTGCTGATGGAATTACTTTTTATTTTCATGGAAAGAAGGATAAAGATTTTTGCTTAGTCTCAGACTCTAACCTTCACATCAATGGCCATTTTATTGGAAAACGAAATGAAAACATGAAAAGAGACTTCACTTGGGTTCAAGCTATTGGTATCCTTTATGGTACTCACAATATCTCTATTGAAGCACAAAAAACAGCAACATGGGATGATGCAATCGATCGTCTTTATCTAAACATTGATGGTGAATCTATTCTTCTCCCTAACAAACAAGGCGAAAGGTAACGTTTAATTATATTATGTCTCAATACGTGCATAATTATTAGAGCTATCGATATGGGCTAGCCCACCTCATTCGGACTAACCCATACAGGTTTTGACATTTTACTGGTCAGGCCGTTGGGTCAGTCAACTTTTTTAAAAATTATATTTTTTTATAATTATTAAATTAAATTATAAATTATAATTTAAAAATATTATCATAAATATCGATAAAATAATATTACATGATGTTATGGTTACTACTTGTTAATCAAATCCATAAATAAAATTATTTTTCTAATATTTATTAAGTTTTTTTTTCAAGTAAAAGTAGAAATAATAATCTAATTATTTTGAGTTTGACTCTCTTTAATTTTAAATTTTAATATTATATTATATTATATTTTTTTCATTAATTTTTAGTGGCCCACGGGCCGTCCCTATCGATTTTTTCTCAAGCCCCACAAATCAGCAGGCTTATTCAGGTCGGGCTAAAAGACTATTTTCTTAAATGGGCTTCAAAAATCTTAGTCCAGCCCTATTAAATTTCGGATTAGATGGGGCCCATATTGACGGCTCTAATAATTATGTTATGTCTCAATACGTGCATAATATTATATTATGTCTGGACAGGTGGATGTCTGAATATGGACCAACAACATACATAACTCGAACAAGCAACACGAATGAAATTGTAATTGAAGTTGAAAATATTTTGAAGATTACAGCAAAGGCGGTGCCTATTACAGAGAAAGAATCGCGAGTTCATAATTATGGATAACAGAAGATGATTGTTTTGCTCATCTTGAACTTGGATTCAAATTTTTCGCGCTGAGTGATGAAGTGAGTGGTGTTTTGGGACAAACTTATAGAAGGAATTATGTGAGCAGAGTGAAAATGGGTGCTTTGATGCCTGTAATGGGAGGTGATAAAGAGTTTTCAGCTTCAGGATTATTTAATGCTGATTGCTCTGTTGCTAAGTTTCAAGCAGTAAATGAAATCAATGAGGGCTCGTTGAATAATTTGGAGATGCCTAGCTTGAGATGCAACAGTGGAATTTATGGACGTGGAGTTGTGTGCAAGCGCTAGAATTAAATTTCTTGATTAAATATTAATTGTTGCTCGTGAACGAATTAAAATAAATAAGGTTAGAAACCAAAATAATGTACGAAAATATATTAAATTTCTTTCTTAAATAATACTATTAAATTGTGTAATTGAATTTAAAAAATTACATTGGGGTGAGAGAGGCTCGAACTCTCGACCTCAGGATTACTCAGAAGCTATGAGACCTACGCGCTAGCCAACTGCGCCACCACCCCATTTGTTGATGGTTTTCTCTTTGTCTCAATTTAACATTCTATGATATTATCGGTTTTAAATAAATATTACATTTTGTTCTGTATTTTTCAAATCTAAAAGGCTATTTTTGGGAAATTTACTCATTCATATTTGAGTTTTTCGTAATGCAATAAATGAGTAGTTATTTACAGTAAATCCAAATTGTTTTGTAATTAATAATATGGGTCATATTCAAGATTTCCATTCCATTAGTATAAAATTTCACAACTACTATGGTTTATGTATGTTACTTATATCAAACTGTTTTTCTTAGTAATATGATTACCTATTGAGTATTTTACTCTGAAATATCAAACTTTTCTATGGACTTTTGCTCAGAAGACCAAACATATTAGATGAAAAAAAGCCCAAGAAGGAGTAAGCCCAGAGTTATGGGCCAGACTACTCTGTTTAAGGCCCAATATTAGTTATGTTGATTTCAGGCCTTCGAGTACTTGACATAACTCACAATATCTCACTTTTATCAACAGATAGTGTTTGTGGAAGGGTAAAACTTTTCCCGCCCTTAATCAGAGGTCATTCAAATAGAGTTCTCTTTGTGAGAGGGCGATAAATCCCCTACAATTAATGAACTAATATTTTCTTCACGTAACTAACATAAATACATGAATGAGTATGAAACTTGTTACATCACATTTCGAATTGTGCTCACTTTATCCCGTTCTTAGTACTAGAATTTATTATTTAGTCTTAAAATTATATTTTAGTATAAATGACGGAATAATAAGTGGGTGATTAAAAAACCTCATGGATATTTCAATCCATCCTATTCCACAACCAAACGACCTAAAACTAAAAGCACAAAATATAATAAGAAAACATAGTGAGGCCTAAAAAAAACAATGGTAACAAAACATTCAAATTTAAATGAAGGTACAAATATAACATTAATAGTAGACAAGGACAGTGTCACGGGCAAGAAATTTAGAGATGTACCATATGGTAAATCGAAAATGGAATATTATGTAGGTAATAAATTAGAATTTATAGAAATTTTCACATTCCAACTTTTCAAATGATTGTTTTGAGTTTTTTACCTTACTATGGAAAATATTCTAGATTGACAAGGTCTTTATTTTGTCATTATCATTTTTTATCTTTATTACGTTCATCACTTGATCACACTCTCCTTTTAACTTTACTTCATCACTTTTACATTTATTTATTTTTTGGCTTTTTAAATTGAGAATTATTTTTCAAGAAAAAGATATATATATATATATATATATATATATATATATATATGCCCTCACAATTTCCATGGTAATTTTTGGGGGATAAAGTTGATATCGTGTACTTTACTTCATTTGGGTAATAAATGAAGCAAGAAAGTGTTTACATGTAAGTTTATAGTGTCTTAAATACCCAATTTGTTTACATTAAGATTATAATATATGAATTCGAATGTGCATAATTTATTTATTTTAAAAACATAACAAATAGATAACTTGAATTAAAAAATAACTAAATATTAAAAAATATTAAAATATTAAGAATATAAAATTATTATTTGATAAGAAAAAATGGAATATTTATATTTTTTAGTGAGGATGGAGCGGTGTGTGGCGATGGCGATGGCGATGGTTGTTGCTAGAGGCTACTAATGATAATGGGTGATTACAATTATATCAATGAAAAATAATATATATGGACTCTTGTGAGCTCAACACAACTAATTTCTTTTAGTCAAGTTCTTTTTTTTATTACATCAAATATAAACTATGATTAAAAGTCATCAATAACGAAATAATCAAACTCAAATATTTACTAAGATGAGCATACAAGATGATAATAGTATTTAAGAAGTATTAGTCAAAAGCCGACCACAATTGCATTTTCTCTAGTAGTTATTAAAAATAATAATTAATACGTATCAAACTTTGTTACTAATAAAAAAGATGGTCATTGGGGATCTCTAGAAAGCCCTTTTTATGAAATTTCTGAGAGGTCAACCGGGGTACGGATGCTTTATTTATCACATATACGTAATCGAAACGTTGTCATAAGGGGCTAGGAAATAGAGAATGTGAGATTAAATTTGCACCACTAGTGGATATTTGAGATTTAGAAGTGGTGACCATATATATATATATAGATAAGGGCAAATAATACTGAATACTCATCATATAGCCACTGTCATTGAGATACATCTTTGTCTGAAAAACAAGACATGCTTCCAATGTGGCAGCAAAAGTTTTCTCAGATGTTGGGTCCAATAAATTGACCACACCATAATTTTTATATTGCAAAAAGAAAAATTTATTAATAGACCAATTGGAAAATCATATATAGGACCACGTTATCGAAGACAGTAGAAATTGTCATTATTATTTATGGTATTAATAATGTTACCTCGTCTATTTGTTCTTAAATCTAAAATGTACTACCTCAATATAGGAATTTGTGGGCACCCATTTATGTCTCCTTATAATTTAAATTGGAGGTTCTCTTGTTTGAAAGTATAGTTTTTTTTAATAATAATATATATATATGGCTACCTAAATTCTTAAAAGTATATATTGATCAAAGTGGCTCTTAATATTCATTCAATTGAGGGGAATAGTCTAAGAAAAGACTGCAATTTACAGCACTTGTATAATATCACACACACAAAGAAAGGACCCTAATTATGAACCCCAAACCCCATTTGATGCAGCATATGTACACCTAATTAAGTGCTCAAATGAACAGCCATATTACCTTTGGGAGTATTCGATATGGTTTTGATTCTTTCATGTATGATTAAAATGTTAAAAAAAATTCTAATTAAATAAGTTTAGTAAAGAAAACAAATTCCATAAATGACACTCAATTGAATTATACTGACGATGTTATTGTCGACACTTGAACGTTAGTTGTCTCCACCGTTATACTTATATGACTCAACCCACCCCCACCCTAGCACCACTTGACCCTAAACATTTTCAACACACTCTTAGTGGAATAAGTACGTACCTTTTAAAAATTAATGCTGCTATAAATTATGATTTTCTTAACGATAGAGTATGTGCTTCAAAACTTTAAACGATACGATGAATTTATAAAACAAGATTTTGTGCAATGAGCTATATATGTTCCACACCACAATGTGAAATCAATTTATCGTCTTGTTAGAGCACCTTAAATAATGTCACATGTATGTTATAATTTGTACAACATTCACATGCTATTCTTTTGTAAGTTTTGGCCTTACTATCATCAAACTTGATTAATGATATGGATTAGCTAACAATATAGGAGTAACATGTTTTTCAATGTATATATTTACCGTTACATTTTAGAATTATTCTCATTAAATATATATATATATATATGCTTTGTATTTCATTTTGAAATTATATTTATAGAGGTAGATATTGCTTTGGATTCTTTTTAAATGATGATGATGAATAGAAGGTGCTAAGCAATAAGTGATAGTAGTACGTAGTAGCAGAAGAAAGAGATTGAAAATTACGTACTGCAGTTGGAAGGACAAAAAAATATTTGAACACCATATATATTATATATTAATATATAATATAATATATGGTGACAAATAATAATTTAACTCACGCGATGTGTATGTATAATGTAAGCAAGTTGGACTCTTTCAGCTATCTCAATAAATAGCATGCATGGGTCCTTTTTTTTTTTTTTTAAAAAAAATTTCATATATATTTTGGTTTAATTGTTCTAATACAACAGGCCCACTGACACAGATAATGTTCCATACATACTAACCAAGCTTCTTCACATCTTCTATGGTGATGATGATACTGACATACACCTCATAAATAACTACCACCCTCGACCTACGTTTGGATCGATGATATAAATTTTCACAAATTATATTTGTTCAATATTTTAAGGGTGAACTCATAAACAGATCACTAAACTTGTTGGGTTTTTCCTTCAGGTACCTCAAATATGTTGTTGGCTGATTTTGAACGATTTTTCTGTTGTAAATATCTTCAATTGTCTGTATTGTAATGATTTTGATTGAAGGAATGAAGACAAATTGTGTGCTTGTCTCATTTGTTTTCTAATGTGTTCAAATGACTTAAAGTAAAAACACAATTATTCTCAAACATTTTCACTATCAGTTGGACTATAGAATTCTGGAACAACATATGTATCCTCTATCAATACCCCTCACAAAATCTGATTCCACATCAGCCAACGATGTTTGTTTAAAGGTACAAATTCTGGGTGGTTCAATGATTCAATAGAAAAATAGCAGAGTTGAGGTACCTGAGGGAAAAACCCAACAAGTTTAGGGATGTGTTTATGTATTTGACCTATTTAAACTATTTACATAGTGGATTAATCACATGACACACACTGGGTGCATGCTAAGCCACATATATAATTTTACGTAAATGCGAGATGCTTCGTGTATCATACATTCTATATTGTGATAATTTACGTTTCAGATACAAATCGATCGTATAAAAAATTAATTTAATTTGTAACAATAAATCAAGGTAACACCGTTTGTGAAAAATCATAGGTACGAATGTTTGTAGGTCATTGTTAATGTCAGCAGATATTAATTAATAGTGTCTCTAGAAAGAAGGCAAAATTTGAAAAATCATTTGCTTACATCAATTTCTTGACAGGCTTGCTCTGTTACATTTGTTCGTCTTCAATTCATTCACAAGATGAAACAAATACAAAAACTATGCCTAATAAATGTTGCCTTTTCTCCTCTTTCCTTTTTTATTTATGGATTTTACTATTTTTTTTGGTAGCCAAGGTTTAACATGATTTTTTTCCCCTTTTAATTTGGTTGGAAAAAGAAATGGTAAGGCATACGATGTGGTAGTTCACTGGTTTTAAATAAATTCTGGCATAAGTCTTTTTTTTTAATTCGGTGTTTGAAGCACATATTAGAGTCTGATTATATTTGGATCATGCTTCCAATAGAATTTTCTCTATACTCGGAGCTCTAACTCAAAATTTCTAGTTAAGAATGAAATAGTCTCATCACTGCATCACAATTAATATTGATACGAACTTAATATTCGATTAGGTTGCACTAGAAATAATTATTCCATTGTTCATTTGTTTGTTTGACGACAGGTTAAATATGAAATAAAGATAAAAGAATATTGGCAATATAAAAATAAGGGAAAAGATACTAAGTTAAAATAAATAATTGGGAAAAGGGTCAAAAATGCCCTTAAACTATGAGAAAAAATAAAAATGCCCTCCCTTTATAGTTTGGTCCAAAAATATCTTTTCCGTCAATACTTTGGTCCAAAAATGTCCTTATTGTTATTTTGGATAAAAAATACTCAATTTTTCAAATAAATATATTATTTATTTTCTTTTTAACACATTCTATCTCTAATAATATTTTTTAAAATTAGCAAATGCTTATCTTATTTCAATTCAGAAAAAAATAAAAAATAAAAAATATTTCTTATCTTATTATAATTATATTTTATCGTTATATAAATATAAATTAATGATAGATATACAATGATCTTGTATATATGACATATATTATATGTTGAAAGAGTTCATGAAGTTATTCTATTTTAATTGATAAGATGAGATTAAGAAAAATAATATTTCCTTCATTTTTATTTTTTAAAGTGATTTTAAAAGAAAGAAAACAAGAACATGGTTCTTTTATAATAAATTAATTAAAAAGAAAATGTGTTTTAAAAGAAAAAGAAAAATATAGTTATTCGGAAAAGACATTTTTTATCCATTTAGTAACTATAAGGGATATTTTTGAACCATAGTATTGACAGGACATTTTTGAATCAATATATTAATTGCAAGGGTAATTTTGATCCAAACAAACTAAGGACATTTTTGTTCTTTTCTCATAATTCAAGGGAATTTTTAACCATTTTCTCTAAATAATTTATGAATAACAATTACTACTAGTATATAATTCATGAATTTAGAATTTGAGGCAAAATTTTCTCCTATATAGTCGTAAAGGTGATGTGCCAAGAAAACAAATAAACAAACGTAATTAATATGTCCTCTGTATCAATTTATATGATAGATTTCGATACTTATCAAATTGATATTTAAATTATAAAAGTTTTTCATTTGTGATCTATTGTTAAATAAATAAAAGTAATTAATATGTCCTTTGTATCAATTTATATGATAGATTTCGATACTTATCAAATTGATATTTAAATTATAAAGTTTTTCATTTGTGATCTAATGTTAATTAAGAGTAAAATCTAAATTTTGAATTAAATTATTTAAAATACATAGTATATATTTTAGGATAGAAGAATAAGAAAAAATCATGTAATAAAGTGTGATATATATAAGTAGTAGTTATTAGTTCAACATTATTACAAGGACATAGACAAAAGAGTTGGTAGTAAATACAAATTCACTGCAAAGGTCAAATTAGAATATCAACCTTTTCTATATCAAACAGTATATACGATAATGAATTCAACTAAAGGTCAAATTTAACATTCTTTTTTTATTTCTTTCTTGGTAAAAAAAAAGATGATCATATAATTAATGGGTCCCTTTATTATGCTGTATTTTTCATCTTTACAGCTGTAAGCAAAAATATATACTAAAAGAATAGGGAAATTTATAAGGCAAAGAGAAGAAGGCTTTGTTTTTACTTTTACTTTTAGTTTAGAGAGATTTTGCCTTACTTTATTTATGAAACAATAACAAGTACTCTTACTACAACATATAACAAAAAAAACAGACCAAGTCAAAAAGTTTTCTTCTATTTTTATTTTTTTATTTTTTTTCCCACTAGACTTATGTGTGTTTTGTTTGTTGTGGGAGAAGAAAAAAGTAGTAGTAGTAGTACCACAAATCATATTATTCAACAATTATTGGTGGGGGGGCTAAACATTCATCTCATTGATATTTGAAAAGTTTAGTGAGTATGATTTATGAAGGACTAGTTAGAGCTTTTTCCCTTTATTAGAAATAAAAAAAATCAAGAAAATTTAAACAGATATGGGTAATTGGGAATATATATGTAATATGTTTGGTCCATATTAAGTTTCAAGTAAGAACCTTTTGATTTGTATTTCATACGTGAAGTTAGAGTGAGTATATTATTGTTGTCATCATCGTCTCTATTGTAACATTATTATCAACATAGATCAACAATCGAGTGACTCGACTGTAATTGTTTATATAACCTGTAATGTAAGTATTTATAACAAATACACATTTTTTTTAAAAAAAATGGGGTTGATATTTAAGAAAAATTAATAGATGAACCTCGTAATTAAGTTACATAGTAGGTTTAATACACTATATATATGTGATTATTAATTGAAGCATATAAAGAAAAAGTTCTTTAACACTAATACATATGGCATTATGACATCTCCATAAATGAGACATATGGGTCACCAACCTTCATTTTAAGCAAGAAACAAATGTAGGCCCAAGGGGCCCAAGACATATTTCAATGTTAATTAACAAGTTACATCTATGTCTATGTGATGAATTATATAATGTTTCACTCAGATGAAATATATAAGATTATTCAAAAGAGCTTATAAATATATTGAACTATATATACTTTTCATTATTCAAACTTATAATTTTGTATGTCGAAAGTTTCACTTTTGATAGTAAAGCGGTTTTTATCAAAAGTGACTCTATATATATATAGATTAAGAGCTTGAACTTGAAATTTTTTACTATCACTCATTTTTTATGATATTGATATGTTCAAACGCTTACTAAATATAATGTGCTTAAATTTTCACGGTTAAGTTAAGTGACAATAATTAATTACCTCACTCTTCTTCAATCATTATTTACTTACTTCACTATATAAATTGCAAAAACTAAAATGTTTTTGACTTTTGAGAACGAACCAAAAAGAATAGGTAGGATACTCATCTAAATGAGATTGACACGTAATTTTTTAATCTATCTAATAAATGTGAATCACTTAACTTTTTATGTCATTCACTGGTTTGAAATATTGTAACAAAATGCCTATTTTTAATTTTTAATTTGAATAAGGCGACAAAATTTCTACAATATTGTACATGGACAACTGAACTAATTAGTTTGAGCGTCATAGCCATAGTGAAAAATTCCATAAGATACAAAAAAGTATATACTAAAAAAAGCAAAGTTGTTAAACGTGTTCTATTTAACAATTAATGATATGATTATTCAAGCCACTAATTAGCACTGATACAATTGCTAAAGTTACTATTGTTATTAATTAATGTGCATAACAAGTACTTACTCAGTCCCCTATTAATTGTGAACATCATTTAAAATGTTTATATCAAATTACTTATCGATTAACAAAATCAATATAGAGCTAGTTGCCTTTTTTATATTTAATTTGTTCTTATAACTAATTGTTTGAAAGAACAATATTGATGGCATTGTAAAGAGTTCGGAATAAATTAATTTTTATTTAAAAAAGAACTATTTATTTATAATTTTCAAAAGAAACTGTAATGTGACAATTAATCTAGAACGGAGAGAGTAAAAGAAAACACAAACAGTTGATAGTGTTTAGTAAGCCAGCTTATTATAAAGATGATCGATGTAGTTTTAGTTAAAACATTTTTAGATTTGTCAGTATCTAGATCAAATCTAGATTTTAATAAGATAAACAAAAATTATCCACTTTTAATGAGATAAATTTCATAATTTAAACTTTAAGAATGAAAACATATCTAAGGCAACATGATTTTATAATATATTTTGTTTGTCCATATAGTTATGTTATGACATGCAAAATTTGATAAATTTCAAAAAATTATTGTCAAACAATAAATTTTCTTTTACCAAAATGAAACTGAAGGGGGGAAATTACTTGATGGCAAGTGATGATTTTGTCCAGCACGCAAGTGTGAAATGACAATGACATAATCTTTTTGAAACAATAAGAAATTTATTGCAATTTATAATATTTCACTAAATTAGCTAAATTTGTAATTCCTTTTTCACTTTTACTGCTAAGAATAATATTTTCATTTTTTTTATACGCAAGATTTATTTCTACAAGTTGGTAAAAATTTGATCAGAGGTGAAATTAATTAGAAAGATACCTTTTGTTAAAAAATAGTTTGTAATATTTTTTTAAAAAAAATAAGTGTTATTTTAGTAAAAATAAAATAAAATATTTATCTCAAAACAAGTGTCACTTTAAAAATTGAACACAAAAAATAATAATTTTTTTCGGTTATACTCTTATATTAAAGAAATTTCTATTCTTGATCATTTCACTTTTACTTTTTATTTTTTTGCTTTCAACTTTGTATTTTGTATTAAGAAAATGATGACTAATTTGAGCATTTTACCACAACATACATATTAATTTATGTATAATTTCAAATACAAATATTAAGAAATGATTTGGAGATTTATTTTGTTAATACGTTAAAAATGACAATTAATCGAAGTGGTAAAAGATTATTAGGAGCAGAAAAAAGAGTGATCTCTGTTTTCACTAATTTTCTTTCTGCCTTCTTTATTTGCTCTTACTTTCTCTTTTTCCTTGAAATAAACAAAAAATTAATGAGTGGAATCTCCCTTTTTAAGAAGGAACAAAATTATACTCTATTTACTGGCTATGACCTTCTTTTTTTTTCCAGATGATATTTAAGTCATATTCAACACACAAAATTTAAAAAACATTTCAAATATATTCTACATATTTTAAATTATAAGACCATAAAAATTCAAAAGACTTATTTATCATTTTTAAACTCTGTTTGAAACTAAAACCAAAACCAGCAAATTAATTTATACATGTTATTATATTCTTTTTTAAAATTTTGTATTCCTGTTTTTAATTTACTTTTAGTCTGTTGACACATTTTTTTTTTTTTATAATTATTTAATCACAATTTTTTTATCTTACATATTTAAAATCAAACGATTAAGAATATTTTGATACACGTGAATTACAACTGAATTCTTTTAATTCTTTTTTTTTATGTAAGGTGAAAATATGACAAATAAGTTATTGTGAAGAGAATTATTGTTTTGAGAGAAAGAAATAGTCAAAACTAGAGAGAGAAGAAAGTTTGAGACCCAAAAAAGCAAAGAGAGTGATATTGTGGGGTCATGATGCAAATAATGTAAAATAAGGTCAAAGTCAAAACAACAACTACAAATAAAATCCCCAAAAGGTCTCCGTTTGAATAAGACATACACACATTATTATTCTACTACTTCTACAAAAATAAGAAAAGTAAAAAAACCCAATGTCCGACAAAACCCCCTTTGTCTCCCATTCACATCCAAACAAACTCTATAATATATACTCGAATTATGGTATAGTGATAACTATTTTTTTATTTTTTATTTTGGATTCTAAATTCCATCTTGAGACTTAAAACAAATATAAGACATTGATTTTTCTTTTTTAAAACTTTTTTTTAATAGAGCTTCTAATGAAATTATATTAAAATCGAAATTTAAAATGAATACCACGAATTCACCCTAGTATAATCTTACTTTGGGATTAAATATGTTAAGTCTCCTTGGATTTACTCCTTTGAAAATGAGCACTTCATCTTTAAAATGATTTTTCCCTGGCCTTTTTACCATTTAAAATCTTGGGTTTAACGTACTAAGTAATCAATTGAAATTGTTATCTTGAATTTGTCATATGTTTTCTTTCCTTATGTCTCAAATTAATTACTTATAACACATGAGTATTTTATTTGAACATCATTTAAGTAATTGAACCTTAACATCGTCTTTAGTGAAGTACAACTTTACACTTCTTCTAAATAAAAATAAAAATGAATAGGCCAAAAATATAAGACATATTAAGGGGCCGTTTGGTTACTGGTTAGAGTTATGCAGGTATTAGTTATGCAGAGTTTAGTTATGCAGGTATTAGTTATGCAGGATTTAGTTATGCAGGTATTAGTTATGCAGGTATTAGTTATGTAGGGTTTAATTATGTAGGGTTTAGTTATGCAGGTATTAGATATGAAGAGTTCAGTTATGTAGGTATTATTTAGTTATATATATATATATATATATATATATATATATATATATATATATTATAATACATGAATTATTAACTACTGAATATTATTTGTTGTAACTTAATATATATTATTTACAAATAAATAAACAAAAAGTATAATTTTATCTCATTTTGAATAAAAAGTAAAGAAAAAAAATCTCCCTCTATACTGGACTTTTATTTTTTTTTCTTTTTGTTATTCTTTTTAATGTTTATAACTAATAAAATAAAATATTATTAATATATTTCAAGTATATTATGGTATCATATTTAATTAGGTAAATATTTTATCAATATATTGTATATATTGTTTATATATTTTTAATATACCAAATATATGAATCACATATAAATTTATGTTCTAAACAATACATGTTAATTAAATATGTAGAATATATTTAATAATAGTAGTATATATATATATATATATATATATATATATATATATATATATATATATATATATATATATGCGCAGACAAAATATATCGATTCAATTTATAATATTAATATAATATTTGCATTTGGAATTCAAAAGAAAACAAAATAAAAAAAAGTTGTTCAATAAAGAAGAAACAAAAACAAAATATAAAATTTTCTTTAAAAAATAAATATTTTGCTCTTGATTTGATATAAATTAGCCATGAATAGACGGTAAAAAAGGCTAAATTGCTAGCGGCGATTAATTTTGCACGAGCTTTTGCGGCTTAGGAAAAAGATGTTTGTGTATTAAGAATATATTTTTTTATTTTAAAAAAGAAGTAGTTAGGTAAAGTTCTCAACGGAGGGGAAAAAAAGGGTTAAAGTTTTTAATAAAAATTGATTTAAAAATAAATTAATAGGGGTAAATGTGGAATATATTATTTTAATATATGTATAATAATACCCGCATAACTTATTCCACCTTCTACCCCGCATAACTTATACATGAATTTCCTCATAAGTTATTTAAGTATTATTTATGTAAGATTACAAATAACACAACCAAACACCATATAAAATTAATACATTAATAACTTTTATACAACATTTAAACTCTACCTACCAAACATTGTATAAGCTAGGTTGACTTTTCAACTTAATAAAAAATTTATATCAAACATGGTAAAACTAATACTACTTTTTATTCATGAGTAAAAGACACTCTTATACACTAACCAAACAACCCCTAAGAGTTTAGTTCTGTGGAATATCATTGCTATGCTTTGTTACTGAATATTATCATTAATTTTAATCAATGAGTTCGAGTATTGCACAAATCATTTTCGTCACGGAATATTATCATTTCTCCTATTATTATTAGGTGGAAAAAAAGTGTAAATCTATTATACCCTTTTTCTCTGGCCAACAATACTTATTCATTATTGTCGTTTGTACACTTCTTATGAATCAATAAATAGAAGGATAATTTACTATATCATCATTTGACAATAATATATATAATATCTTTAAAAATTGTAATAGAAAAAAGATTATAAGTAATAATAAATATAAATTAGAAACTAAATATAAAATTATCTAATGATTACATAAAATAGACTATTTATCTATTTAAATTGCCAAAATAGTTTAAAGGTCGTCGTTACCATCAGCGTATTTACTATAACCAAATTCGTTTCGAATATTGATCGCCAATTTAAAATTTACAAGCAATTAGTTCCATATTCTTGCATTCTAAACATGTTAGGTTTTAAATTTGCAAATTACTTCTATATGACATTTCCTTTTCTTAATTAACAAGTATAACTTATTTTAAGTTATAATTTATAGCAATAAGAATATGTACTGATTTATTCAAATTATTAATTATAATTATCATAGCAAGTCAAACTAAATCATATAAAAATGAGCGAGGGAGGTGTAGATAAGAGGAAATAAAGAAAATGGTTGATGAATTTATGATTTATAAATATATAGTAATATAAATAGAGGAGTCCATCAAAAAGTATGCATGCATGAAAGTGACTTGAGAGAGAAATTGAAATAAATAGAGAGAAAAACAAAGAATACACATATTCTGTCTTTTCTTTCTATCTATCTCTCTGGCTATCCAGTCCTGCAAAAAATAAAGCCACTTCTCTTCTCTGCCAACAACCACAGCTAACACACTTCCCTTTTTTTTTCTCATGTAAATTTTGAAAGAAAAAAAAAATGACATAAAAGGAAAATACTTCTTGAATATGCATAAATAAAATATTTAGATGAGACATTTTAATGAGGACTACCAACAGCTTCCACAAAAACTCTGCTTAATGATGATGACATTTTCATTTGCTGTTCTTGAACTTTGCTTTTCTTGAACAAAGGCAAATCTAAATCCCATGAATCATTTGAACATTCTGAAGTGTAAATTGGATCTATTACACCACTTGGACTACTGGGATTTTCATCATATTTGCGTTTGTGTGATGTAATAGGCTTTGATGATACTTCAGATATGAGTTCATAGCAATTATTCACATTCTCCTGTTTACATAAAAAAACATTCAATGGCTGTTTTTATATGAAAAGGAAGATTAAAAAAACAATTAATTTGAACTAACCTTGCTAATTTTGAGAACCCCAAGAAGTTGATTTTGGTAGTCAACAGCATTACAAGGCTCAACTTGATGAATAACATGAAGCATAATTGCAGTAGCCAATACAGAAGGCATATAACGTACAAATCTACAATCTGTATTATGAGGACAAAAATAAAATAAAATAAAATCAAAAGGGGTTTTGTTTTTTCTTGTTATCATCGAAAAATCTAATCTTTAGTCAAAAAAACAAGATTCCATAACAAAAAATAAAACTGATGAAAAAGCTCAACAATTACCAATCATGACAGATAGAAGAAGACTTTCACATCTTCTGAGAAATTCCCAGTGAACATTGTTCTTTAGCCCAAGCCATCTTATAATATGATCAAGAAATGAAAGTGGGGTCACTGGATTCATCCTCCATTTCAGTGATGACAGTACCAGAAGCTCCATTCTTTGTATAGTCTTTGCCTCAAACACATATTTTGCATCCTCCACCTAAAAAAAAATAATAATCAAATAATCAATCATGAAACTGTCAAGAAATTGGGAAATCAAGAAAGAAAGAGAGAAAAAATTGGTACTTGAAAGTCAAGAAGAAGGGGAACTTGAGTTTCTTCAACTTTAGCAGCTAAAGAAAGACAAGTGACAGCAGCAAGTTGAGTCATCCATGGCTTATCTTGCTGAAATTGAAGGCTAGAAAGAAACCTGTCAAGGTAATTAATGGCTAAAATGGCAGTCAATGCAGAGAAATCATAATGAGCATTCACTTTCAGAATCCATTCAACAACATCAACACGAGCTGAACAGAGAAAAGGGTCACTCCTAAAACTTTCAAAACAACATTGAGTTTCTTTTTCTTTAACGAAAAGTGAAAGAAGCTCTTCATCTTCCCAAAACAAATCTTGTTCCAACAGAAGCAGAGGTAATAATAATAAAGAATTTGTTTTTGTTGTTCCTTCAGAAGATAACAACAATGGATTAATAATAACCCCTTCTTCATCCTCTAACAAATCACCCCATTTTTCTTCTTCTTCTTCACAGTAAAGCACATCTAAAAGAAAAGATTGATCATTGTTCTCTATTGCCATTTTTCTCCCCCTTCTAATATCTCTGTTTTTTACTCATTATACAACACAGAGAAGAAGAAAACAGAGCATTTTCACCATTTTCATCTTTTTTTTGTCTGATTGTGTGAAGGGAAAAAAAGGTCTAGTAGTATACAGAGCGGACTCGGTTCTCAAAAACAGAAAGATAAAGGGGGAAGAGAAGGAAGAAAAAGAAAGAGATTTTATCAGAGTGGATGTCACGCTTGTCCTTTTTTTAATATCAGTAGTGACTAATATTTATGTAAAGAGAAAGATTTCGATAATTTTTGTTTGGTGACTTTGGGTTTTTTCTTTATACTTTTCTACACTTTCTTGGTATTCCAATGGTTAAAAAAAAAAAAATTAACACAAGGTGGAGTATATATACTTGTATGTATTTAAGGATATGGATATGCTACTCTTTATGGCTCGAACTCATAATCTTTTCTTGAGATAAAATAACTTAAGATAACAAAATTTTGAGAAGAATACTTTAAGTGTAAATTCTTATATATTATCGGAAGGATAGTTCAATTTAAGTTATATATATCATTATTGTGTGAATTAAAAAAAATTGTCGTCACAGTTATTTAGGGTAAAAAATGGATAGAATTATTTGCTACAATAAGTAAATTAATTTAGTGTATATGTTTACTTAAACTCATGAAAATATGAGTTATATCTATGGATGATCCTACGTGAAAGGTGATATATGTACTTTTAAAGATTAAGTTGATGTTTATTAACATATGTTTAACGATATTATATTTACTTATGAATGGTGAAACATATATTAGTTAGTGTTTGGACAATAAATTAATTGATATTAAGATTGAAAAGAGTATTTGAAAGTTAAAATTGTGAATAAATACGTGTTTAACTTAACAAAGTATTCCCTCTGTTTAAAAAAGAATGACCTAGTTTGACTTGGAACGGAGTTTAAGAAAAGAAAGAAGACTTTTTGATCTTGTGGTTCTAAATTAAAGTTATGTCAAAAGTACGAAAATGCCCTTTAATCTTGTGGTCTTAAACATGTCACGTGGAAAGTTAAAATTTAAGTGTTGCAAAAAAAGGAAAGGGATCATTCTTTGTGAAACATACTAAAAAGGAAATAGAGACATTACGGAGGGAGTAGAAATTTTACGAATAAAAGAACTTGAACCTCATCTTTAAATTTATTTTCAAAATATTCTGTTCAAACGTATGTATAATTGAACACTGTTTTGATTTTATTTATTTTTATAAAAAAAGAAATTATATCTAATAGATCCTTAATAATTTCCTAGATCTGTGTCTTTTAGAATTCCAAGACTTCAAGTTGTATTGCTTCTTTTCCAATGGTTAATAATAATAAACCCTTAATTATGATTAGCTATGTACTCTAATCGTCTCCTGAAGAAGACAAAAAATAAATAAAAAGTTATTTATATTTGATGAGAGACATCATTATTTATTTTAAAATTATTGATTCGAAATAACAATCATATAAATTTGTATTTGAAGTTCAAAGAGACGTATGTGGATATATTGCATGGACAAATACCTACTTAATGTAATTCAAGTTTATAGGAGTTATTTATGTAGATAAACAATTTAAAAAAACTATACAATCCATGTTATTTTTAACACGACAAAATGCTATATATGATCTTTAAATACATCCAAACCTCGTATTTTTATCCATACAATTGTGTTATGCCAATAGAGCTCAATTATACAATATTTATAACCAACAAGAAAATACGAGTATCATGTATATACATAACTGTTTTTATGTTCAAAATATTATATGTTACTTCTTTAACCATATTGAACCATTCAACAGTAAAGATATGTCCTTTTTATGAGAATAGTAATTTTTTATAAAATTAGAAATACTTCAGTACTATATTCTCATGAAAAATACTTTACAGTTGCTTTAATTTCTGAACCGTATATTCCATATGAGTATAAGTAGTAACAATGCAATATACATCCTGCAAATAATTTTTAATCTACTTTTTTAAAATAAAAATTCCTCCAAATGAGTCCGAACTAAATCTAACGCTTCCATCAAAATTTTCTCTATATTTAGGATTCAAATTCGAAATATTTAATTAAAGGTGAGACAGTTCTACCACTATATTATAACCCAATGAGTAAGTTATTAATTATAGCATTACCACTACATTACAACCCAGTGAATACTTTACTAATTATAGCATGTGTAGCATATTCTTATTTATTAACTATATATAAAATTTAAGATTATTGTGAATTATTTGTAGATAGATACTCCATGAAACAGGGAATAGGCATAGATATAGAGAGGATTTCACTTTAGTATAGAGGAAACTAAATAGTGCTGGTTAAAGAGGGGTTTTTGTTTGATTTTTAAGTGTATCTATCTACTTTTTAGAGTTTAAGAGTAGCTTCCAAAGTTGTCATTAGGGTCTTGGAATTCCCCAATAATTACATCTCTCAAAGTTAATAAGCAAATTGTACTAAACGAATCGTTTGGTAGCGAGATAAAAAATAAGTTATTTACGTATTAATTTTTTATATCTTATACGATGCTTGATCAGTAAATAAGTTATTCAATATTTTCTTCATCTCACATTACTTGTTCATTTTTCCTTTACGCTCATTTTAAGAATTTATAATTTATTTTTTTTTAATCCTTTTTAACTTTTTTTAATACACGCTATTCATGTATCTGATCTATCAATATCAATATCAACATTTGAAATTTTATAATACCAATATTTTCAATAAGAACAAATAATTTAAAGTACATATTCCTATTTATTATGATAACGTGGATAAGTAATACGAGACTGAAAGAGTAGATCGTTTATTGATGTTCGATCTCCCAAGGAAAATACGGTGGTATGGAAGTAACAATTATAATTAAACTTGTAACTGTACCAATAAGATTTAATTAAGATAAAGTAAAATAATGTGTTAGCATGGTTTCGTCCTAGTTCAAAAGTCATAAATGATTTCGTCTTTGTCAGTCAGTACTCTTTGTCTTTTTTAACGTACTCTCTGCAGCGTTTGTTGGCTTCCAAAACTTTTAAACAATTAAAATCATACTACTTGTAAATAATACTCTAGTCATAATTATGGAAATTTGGTAAAAGCAACAGAAACAAATTAGCAATTTTTTTTTATAAAACAAAAAAGTCATTCAAGAAAATACTAGAGTCAACTTATAAATATCAAATTCACATAACGGAAAAAAAATAGAATCGATTTAACGATCTAAAAGTATTAATAATAATCAACATAAATCATTCTATATTTTTTGTCATGGTAATAAAAAAAAACGCGTGATAAACCAAATCAATCTAACATTTTAATAATTTCCTTTTTGACATATGATTGTCATTGCAACAATTGCACTAAAAACATGCTAGAAATGGTAAAAAATACAGATTAAGAGGGCTATTAGTTGATGTATTTGTAATTAAGAAAGTGGGGTAATGGACAGCCTAAACCAACTAAGAAAGTAAAAGAAGAGAGAGGAGATAGAGTTAGTTATACAGCTGTTTTTATAGTGTTAATTAAGGTTATAATGCATCATTAATTTTAAGATTAACAGTAATAATGCCTGGCAATCACTAACATCTTAACAACAACCAAAAAAAAAAAAAGAGACCATATCTTTACATCATTATTTTTCAAAAGTCAAAATAGGCCCCCTCATGCCATGTAATTGGGTAGGTTGTTGGTTCATTTCACTCCAAAATACCCAAATTCTTCTATAATTTCTCCTCTTTTCCAAATCACTATAGTGCCATGTTGAACCTGATTTAGCACTAAAAAAGCACTAATTCCTCTAGTGTAAAGTGTTTTCGCTAAGTCAGTTTAAAGATACTCTATATATGATGTGATATTGTTCATTTTACCTATTTCACGCAATTTTCTCGCCAAATACTTTATCAGCTGAGTAGGTGTATATTTTTCTCTTTTATGTGAACTTTATTCACCCACCCACCAATCTATCCTTTTAACTAAATTCTACATGTTCGATCAATCACTTATGAACTTATTTGGCAGTCGATTGTGTCACACACATCAATTGAGTATTTATGGTCACCGAAGCATACACATCCTATTGTGTAAGCATCTCCATGGACCACGCGATGAACTAGCATGGCGATACTAAGTTAATTCTCATATTATTATTCCACCATCTCTAATTCTATCTCGTTGAACTATTAATTTTGATATTCATTATTATGCAATACCAACCAAAAGATACTCTTAACATTTGTGATTGAGTTAATAATAATAGGGCTGACAAGCACACATGAGAATTTGAGAAAAGTCAGAAGGGGGATGTGCTTTTTTCTAACTAGTGAAAAGTAATAACCACCATCGTGAGTTTGACCACTCTAAGGAAAGGACTTTTGAATGTTAAGCATAATGTAATGGGACACAACTAGAAGTCACATTTACTTGAAAGGGCAATCAATGATGGTGGAACACCGAAAGCCACCTCATAAACTTTACACAGTGAAACGTTGAATCTTATATGAGTAGAAAAGACTTTTTGAGATTTAGTGGCTTAACCACATGGTCAAAACGACCAATTGAGTTTTTCTTGTTAATATGTCTATTCATATAGATTATTGCAAAATGATGTGACACAACTATGCACCATTTGTTCACTGAAATAAGACATGAGTTCATACAGCCGATCACAACTTTTTAAAATAAAGATATAATTGTTCTTATTGTATTCATATAGACATGGATTCATACAGTCACTCTCAAACTTGTTTGATTCAAACGCATATAGAATACTCTCCTGCAAGGCCTCTTTCCGATTATCAAACGCGATTAGGATTTCCTTATATCCTACAGACGAGAAACAACAGCCAACAAAACTAATAAGCTAGTCTCATTTCTTTCTTAAGATTGTATGGAACAGTTTAGCACAAACAAGTCATCCAAGCCTTGTATTTTTCAATGATTTACAAACACAGAGATGCCTAAGCAGAACTGTTCAGTGAAAATCTGTATGCACAATTCTTTTATCTTTTTCCATGAACTTATATGCACATTCTTCACCCAAGCGTGAAGCAAGATGGCCTCAGTAAGGTCGCGGAGGATATGTTCCTGGATATGGACCTGATAAAAAGTTGTGAAGATTGAAGAGTCAGCCCTTATGGAGAAGTTAGGAAAGAGGAAAAAGAAGAAAATACTACATATTACAAGCATACTAACCCGGAGGATAAGAGTAGTCCTGTCTTGGTGGTGGATAAGACGTTGGAGGATACGCTGAATGTGGTGGATACGACATGGGAGGATATGCTGAAGGCGGTGGATAGACTGTAGGGTAAGCCGTTGTTTGAGGAGGAGGATAAGGTGTTGGTGGATATGCTGCTGAATGAGGCGGGTATGCGGGATATGGAGACGGTGTTTGATAAGCTGCTGCTGGTGCTGAGTATGATGGAGCAGGGTACATAGGCGTATGCGGATGTGGTGCTGTGTATGATGGAGCGTAACTTGTTGCTGGCTTCTGGAAATTTAAAGAGAAAACATGTCAAGGATATATAAGAGTTTTGATCTCCTCTCAGGATCAGAACGAGAAAGGGTGGGGGTGCTATAGAGCATAGTATTACTTACATTGGCATTAGCATAGAACATTATGAGCCGAACTTCACCCGCATGCCTGTAAAAGAAGGAATAAGTTCCTATCTGTCAAATCCTTATGTATCTTTCCAGTATGAGTGATGAGACTTAAAAAATTACAACTCCGACAGCTAAACCAAAATGACCAAAAGAACATCCCCGCAAATAGAACACAATTTCGTCAGATAGATTTAGAGAATCTCAAAGTTGAATTAATTGCTTTTATACACAGTTACAAAGACTGACATGGTGGTTTCTGTTAATCACAAGGTTCGTAGTCATGAACGAAATTTCAAGCATAATTTCATGTACCTCAATAGCTAAATAAGTGTCCAAAATCTGAACTAGAAGAAGTGAGACACAATATTATCCAGGGAGAACTCTCTTTTTCTGCTTTTATCCTTACAATAACTATTAAATCACTTTACTTCTCTTCTCACATGACAGACAAGCACTCCCTAAAAGAATATGTCTCTGTTAATTATACCAAGTAACAACTCTCTTCGTCAATTATACTGAAATACATACTCCATAAAAGGAAAAGTAGAATTTAATTTCCATGAATCCATCAAAGATGCCAGTAAACCAACCCACCTCCATACACTCCCTACACCATTGTCCCATGGATCACCGAAAAAGTTTATCCCTCGGGTTGACTTCAGCTCAAATGTTAGAAGGCCTAACAAACAACTAAGATTTCTTTCCAACAATCTAAAAATATCACACCTCAGCTATAAGCTACAACTCTGCACCGGACTTGAAGTTCGTCCTTTCCCCAAGCTTAAGATAAACTATCATGTCTGGCTTTGAGTCAAATACTTCGCATGATAAGAGGATAACTAAAATTAAGATAAAACAGTCAACCTCTTATATCCTTTTAAGGAGGTTTAATCATATCTTCCTTAAATCCTTACCAACCAATAAAGTCAGCTTCAGAACTACATATAAAAGAAAATCGAGAAGGATGACGATATCATAGATTGCAACGAACTAACTTAACCCACTCCAATCTTGCAGTACTTGAAAAAGCTTACTACTAACAGTAAGTTAATCATCTGAGATAGGCAAACAGCATGACTGATCAAATTATTTTCTCTAAGTCTTTAATTAAATAAGTATTTCCTTGGCGTAGTACCAACAAATGATTCTCATATTTGTTTAAATGCATCTACATCAGTGGTCCTAGATCCTTCAAATTTCTCAATCACTTGAGGATACTTATCCCAATCACTGTAATGTAAGTGCTTTTACAATCTTCCGTTGTTCGACTAAATCTCTTTTGTTCACCCATAACTAAGAATGTAGGTGTTCTGGGGTTTTCTCTTCTGTTTTAAGTTATGCATCTCCTTCGGTATACGCTTTGTTGACAATAAAGTTTCCATTGTTATACATGTATTCTTCCTCTTATTACATTTAAAAATCTTATAAATTTTACCTGCCAGTCTTGGTCTGGATTGGCCAAGCAGTATCATCATATCCCATTGATAGAACTTTCTGTAGTTGAATCCTAGAATTAGAAAATAGATCAAAGATTTAGATTAGTACACAAACACACACATTTTTTTTTATATATAATGAACAAAACAGATAAAAGAAAGAAAATTACATTCCGCTTCCGATAAAATCATCATAAGTAAGGGTATTGCTATTCCAGACGACAACATTAATCTCTCGCAATCCTTCAATAAGGGTAAACACGAATTTCTCTTGAAATGTGGGGTTTTTGCCACCATCTACGATATAATAATTATTCCACAACAAATCAATAATACAAAAGAACAAACAATTACTACATGAAATTAATTTGAAAAACAAAAATAAATTCACCTGTACAAGTACGAGTTCGAAATTTGGTGCTACCATATTCAAGACAAACATAGGGATCTTGTCTTGAAATCCATTCTGTGTCCTTCAATTTATTGCAAGAAACCACTGCAAGATTTTTCCGAATACAAAATCAATAAAAAAAAATTCTATATAAAGGGAAATTCAAGAAAATATTTAAAATACCTGTGACTTCAAGAAGTTGGCCTTGGATGCCAGATATCATTGACATGGAAGTAAGCAAGAATTTGGGTTTAATTTAACTTCTTTTAAATTTTCCAATCAAGAAAAATTGATTAAAGTACCTCACTTTTTTTTCCAACTGATTTAGACAGAACATTAGTATGTAAGTTTAATCCTAGAGGGGGCTTATATAGAATTTGTTTAAGGCGGCGGAGATGACAAAAACACGGACAACGAAATAGAAAAAACGAGTACGAAGTCTTTTAATCGTCTAGCCGCGTGGCGTGACACGACACTTAATTAACAAGCAAATTTTCTCTTAATTCTGTATCTGAGCATGCTTAAAAATTAAAATTAGTTCTTAATTAATTACTTGTTTACTTTATTATTATTATTATTATTATTATTTATTTTGATAACTAAAGAAAAGATAAACTTTCTTTTATATCTATTATATCTTTAATTAAATATTATGAAAAAAATAAGAACTTCTTGAAAATCTTAAAATTTTAATTCGTCTATTTCATAATTAATATGGGCAAAACGGTAGATTCACTATGTCAATAATTGTATTTTTAATAAGTATGTCAATTTAAAAGTGAACAACCATAATTTTCTACCCAACAACATTTAACAAGAATAAAATAAATTATTAATAACTCAATCCTTACTCGTCAAGCATCCGATTTAATAATAATGAAATAAATTAGAAAAGGTATAAGTAGTAGTTTTGTGTTTACCTTTTTAAAAAAATCAATTAGACCATTTCATCATCTCTCTGTCCAACATTTATAATTTTCAACTTATCTAACGGAGTAGCGATCAATGATGCTCTTCTTCTTGAGCAAAATATTTTTATTTTCCTCAGAACCTGTCAGTTCGGTAAATATAATTAGGGCTCAACTAGAGGAAACAAAATACTCTCTGTTTGGTCATGGTAGGGAAAGGCCAACACAAGTCCAGATTAGCAGAGTTAGGAAGTCGTTGACAAATGAATTATTGGCAAATACATGAAGATCACATTTCTGATCTGTATGTCATGTGCTTATTTGGGCTCACTTTTTTCATTGATGTGCATGTGAGAATGTACCAATTAAAGCACCAGTTTGCCAGTTCAGACAACATAGTTTTTTGGCACTTCAAATCAAATGTCCTTTGATAACACCCCAAATACCTCCACTGCCTTGAAATAAAGGAAGCCACATTTTTTGAGTCATGGAAAGCAGTGTAAAGTACATTGCAAATATTCTATAAAAACTTCCACAACAGTAGTAATGCAAATTTAGCACAATTTCAACCCAAGGTAATCTACGGCATAGCTTTACGAAACTGATAATCAAATGGCAAGCCATGAACAAGTAAAACGACAACATAATAAAATGAACAGAATCCAACAAGCTAGACCCTAGCAACCGCAAGCTATTATGTACATCTTCATGAATTTGCACATCAGACCTCTTTAGTCACTTTCATAATCTTCTTCATCACCAAATGAGAAAACAGATGCATCAGCTGCCATGACCTTGAAATCACTCACTCCTCCAACCGGATTGGACACATCAACACTAGACGTAGTTCCGACTGAGGCATCTTTTTTGGGCTCACTGTGTACAGAGCTTGTGTCTCCCAATGAGACTTGTTCTGTCTTATGTGTCAAGCTTGATATTTTATCTGAATCGTCCTGAATCCTTGATCCAGGGTTTTTTGCATCTACAGGAGCACTAACTTCAGAAGCAGCTTTAGATTGTCTAGCTTTTGACTTTCCAGGTTCCTCAGATTCATTGTCTGAGAACACATCGTCCTTGTCATTGTTCCCAGGTTGTTGGTTCATGTCACTTCCGTCAGCAGGCTCACTGCCTGAGGTAGGATTAGACACGGGGGCAGGATTAGCACTTGAACTGTCAGTTGATTCTTTGGTGGCAGTTTCTGATTGGGGTCGAGCAGGAAGGGCAGCATCATAGTCCGCAAGGACTACTTCCACTTGGAAACCAGGTGATGGTAACTTTCTCTGCACAATAAGGCCATCATATAACAGTCACGAAATGAAGACAGCATAATATTACAGGGATAAAACAAGTGCTCTAAATTGTGTAAAAAGTTCTCTGACAATATACGCCAACGGACAGCAACCACTAATCTTCGAAAAATCCACTCAATCAATAAGAAATTACCTTGTCAAAACCATCAAGATCACTTGTCATCAGGACTTTCCTGTTCTCTATCATTGTTGTATTCAACCAACTGAAAGATCAAAAGACGGATATGAGTTCTAAAATAGGAGCCTTTGCTTCATACTGTGTCTTCCTAAGCAGTGGGGATCTATCTAATCTAGTAAATCAAAAAGAGAGGTTTCACATAAATGTACCGACAAATCTCTGTTTTTCCCTTTCTCCTACTGTGGAAGTACAATAAGCTTCTGTTGATGAGTGATGACGTAGTTTTCCCCTAAACCCTATTTCAGATTATATTTTTCCGCTTAAAATTGCAAGTTAAGTTTACGGCTTAAAGGTGCATAAAAGCACCAATATATCTAAGCTAGAAAATTTGGGATTCCAACTAATATGGACTGTCAGGGTCACAAAATATAGGACTTGGAAACTTCAAATTTAATTCCACAGCCCTAATTCATTAACATAAATAATATACCATTGACTCATCCATCTATATGTAAATAGTATATTATTGTTTGACAGATAAGTACTTTATTCCATTATGGGAGTACTAATAGAAGAAAATTAATGAAACCATAGCTAACAAGTTGGACTGATAGGAAAAGGACAACACACAGTAAAATTTGTACAGAATGATTTCATTCATAGTATCTCCAAGAGGCATAAAGGATGTAATTCAGTAATCTATAGTGCATTATACATAGGACAAGAAAGGGAAATCTGGTAATGGCATATCCTTTTACAAGTATCAAGAGTCGCCACGGGATACAATAGACATTTAAGGGTCAAAGGAATTTGTATACGACTTACTGGTCCATGAAACACAAAAGTAAACAATTTTCCTTCAAACTCTTCATATTAGTAAATTTACCAGTAAAAGTCTCCTTGACGGTCATGAAAATGAATTTTGAAATCCCCAGCTAATTCTGCAAGGCCAGGCTCGCCTGGAAGAGCAAAAACCACTACCCCTTTCTTTGGTGCATTGAACCAAAAATCCTCAGGCTGCAGAGAAAAACATAATAACAACAATAATGAGAGAAACTAACTGTGTGAGCTTTGAACAATTATAAATATATGTGATACCTTTGTCAGGACGAACTTTTGAGCACAACAAATAAAGAAGTATAAAGTATAAGGCTTACTTTTAAACCTCCTTAAGTATACAGATGTACATGAAAAAGAGAAACAAGCTACACTACTACCTCCTGATATCAGAACTTAATACTGCAGGTTCAACTTCTCATTAAGAATCCAATACTAAAATGGATATCAATTCTTTAGTAGTTTATGAATGTGTCACAGCATGACATAACACATTAATTAAGCATACCGATAGATCCTTGGTTCTTGGATGTTTTTTGGATGAAAAAAGCACACCTGCAGATATCCACCAATGAGAAACCATCATAAAGGAAACACACAGAAGAGTCTATAATGAAAGAAGGGATTGCAAATAGAACTACACAACTATTAGCACAATATAGGAAAATTCTGTAAGGCACATCTTTGTAACACGTAGGCAATCTAACAACTTGTTTAGCCAGCCTTTTCAGACTCCAATAAGGATATCGGTTTTCAATGCCAAATTAACTTGTTACAATTATGTCCGATTAACAACAGCAGATAGATCATCTACTGAATTGACATTAAGCATGACTGTCTTTTTCTAGGAGTATAATTTTAATGTAATAATCTAGAAAAAGGATGTAAGTTACCATTATGATCAGATACAGTGATAGAAGGTCTTATCCAATAAGGGCACCTATGCAGGCGAAATCCTCTGAGCATGCACCTGTAAGAACGCCGTTGACAAGGACTACACTTAGATCTTTTCTCGTTACTTCTCTCCTCTTGTAATTATAACATAGTGAAAATCTGAAGGTGCATTTGAAACAAGGATCAAGGGATGTACCTGCGACCAGGCTGGTTTTCTCCATTAAAGTACATTAAGATGCGCTCGAAATACTTGACATATCTCTAGCAACAAAAAGGCACAACATTTGTCAGTTCACTATTGGAGGAGTGGAGATTTAAAGAGAGTAATATTTTAACATACAATCTGGCTCGGCAGCACTAGTCCTTTTCCGTCTACGCATCTCTTTTGATTGTAGTAATCCATAGACTCCTCCGCTGTAGGAAAGAACTGCAAGAAGACCATGACTTAACTGTCTTAAATCTGAAAGTAAGACTCCATAACATCTGATAACTTACGAAGCAGATGAACCAGAAAAAAAGAACAAGCCCTACCTTCAAGTATAGAAGAAGACTAGAGATCATTAAACCAGTTCTTGCCATTCCCGCCTTACAATGCACAACCACAACATTTTCGATATCCTCCTTCAACCATGAGTATGCACTTTGACAAAACGATATAATGAGTTGAATAGGAGGGCAGTTGTGATCATCAAATGGGAAACTAGCAACCTGTATCACACAGTCATGAACAGAAAATTGAATCAAGAAACTTCGGAGTCAGCATTAAACAGTTATGGGAGTGAGATTTTTGTTGGTTTAATCAGTTGTGGTTTGCTCAAATGGGTCACCAATTTCTAAGTCTTGAAATGAAAAAAACTGGAAACCATACTGACTGTTTCAGTCTGCATAGTTTGGTGGACCTACTTTGACTGTTTACCCAGTTCTCGTAAACAATACTAAGCACCTTTCCAGAAGCTATACATTATACCTCATTTTTAAAAAACGACAAAAAGTTACGTTTACCAACTTGCATCAAATTCAGACTAACAATAAGAGGCTCAAGTCTTCATCTATCTGTAGATAAATTTCAGGAATTACCTAAAATCAAGAGTACTTAAAAAGTGTTTGGTCTTTCAGAAGTTTGAACACTAAACTATCTTAGTCTGTAAGCGGAAAGATTTTAGTAGACGTTGCAAAGAATTGCATTATCTACTAGCATACCAACCTCCCTAACATTCCACTGTGTTTATGTTGGCTTTGTTGCTATTCTAGTTATCAAAAATCATGTACTTTATTTTTAGTGTGATAACCGTCGTGTCAGGGGTAGCTTCCTTGTGCACCTCAACTAATTCCACGGGATATCTGCCACTTTCCACCAGCAACAGGTACCACGCAACTCTATCCACCAAGGCTACGACACATTGAAAGAAATCACCTAGTGGTCAATAGAGTGGGTATTCTTAGGTTCAAATCCCAACAAAGACAAAAAATAGGTGTATCATTTTATCAAGCTGATTATTAAAGTTAGGAATAGCCATTAAAAATGGCGACCTTAATGATCTCGAATGTGTACAAAAAAATTAATAAGTTCACCACCATCATGCAATCCCTCAATTATCTCCCTTCCATATCACACAATCTAATTGAAAGTAAGGCGCAGAATTGCACGTCATATTGTAGCCCCCCACCCCCACCCCAAAAAAAAGGGGGGACATTAGCTGTTTGGTTGAACCAACGAGTTAATATAATATGGTTCACGTTTTAAGCAGAATTTGAGTTGTTCATATCATTTTGCGTGCAGAGTGTGAAACATTTTGGAACTCCTTGATATACACAGAAAATGTGTTATTTAGAATGGTTGCTTATGCAACTGGAGTGAACTAATTTATAATCCTCATCTTTGATCTTCCTCAAAAAAAAAAAAATTATAATTTTCATCTTCCACAAAAAAATATAATTCTTATCTTCCTCAAAAAAGTTATAATTTTAATCTTCACTATAGCATTCAAGGAGAACAAAGGTAGGCTCTATGTTTACCAAATTAGGTGCAACATAGAAATGAAAGTAAGGGAAATGAATAGGAAAAACATAAAAGAATGGAAACACACCTTCCCCTCAAATAGAGAAGCATCATACAGTCTTTCAGCACAAAGATTGTATACTTTGTATTTATCCTGCAAGATCAAAGTGATTGAATACAGAGTAAATGTAGCAATAAAATAGAAGGATAAGTGGATTTTCAGTGACTGGCCCAAATGAAATGAAATGAAATAGACTTTACACGAGATCTTGAAGTTATTACCTTATGATGAGTTTCAAAGAATTTAATTACTTCTTCCATGTGGTTTCTGTAGAACCCCTGAATATCAAATTTCATGTAATCAAACTAGGGATAACCACATACCATAATAATTATTTGACTTCAAGCAATGAAGAATAAGATTTCCTGACCTCAACATAGCCAAAAAGGCCAGAGCTCATGTCACCAGCAGGGAATCCCATGGCAATTATATTCTCTGTTATGTAGGTCAAGTCTAAATCAAATCCTCCTTCCTAGTAAAAGGATACTGCCACGTTAATACATGAAGATAGAAATGTTTTTTCATACAAAAATGTGTAACATGCAAGATGCTTTAAGGTGCGCAAGAATCAAAATGATAAAGAAAGCTAATATTTATAGCACAGATCAAGATGCATACCAGCTCCCTCTGACAAAGTTCTATCCCTAGAGAATTCAATGGTACCATGAACATGGAAGGTAAGCAAGTTCTTTTAATTTCAATGAACATATCTTTTTTTCTTGAAATAGTCAATGAACATATCTTACTGTCTTGCTGCTATAATGGAAGTGATCATCGTATTCCAGGTAACCCATTGTGTTGGCACTAGAATATTGTTATATTTTTAATAGTACAGACCATTTGAATTAATAGTAACAATCCTTCTTACTACCTATCATCCACCTTGAGGACAACATTACACTGTCAATAGTTCACACGAAGGCATATAACAACATTGATGATCCCTACAATTGGAGACCAAGAAAGATGTGATGCATCACAGAGTCATAAACGAATGGAGTTAGTTGATCCTAATTCTTGAATCTTGCATAGATATGCATTATCCTATTACAGTGCTGGCACTGTTTTAACTTTTAACTACAAGCTACATCCAGATGCCTTGCAAATAAAGGGAATCTCAACATGATTCCTTCCAAGTACAACAAAGTAGAAAATCGTCTACAATGGCATTACACATTCTTTAAGAAGCAACTCATGCCCATGTCAATGCAGGCTGCATCGAACTTCCAACAACCCAAAGAGCAGTGTATCAACTCTCACATAGTGAGGCATGAAATAAGTATTTAAAACATTTTCTTCGAACTCCGTAATACAGATGCAAGTTGATTAAGATAGAGGATGAAAATACAAGAAACTGAAACGTTTAAACCAGTTTGGTAGAATTGAACCAATCAACTTATTAAGAATACAAACCACAATGGTTCTTCATAGTAGGAAGAGAGGCAAACAACAACATTAAAGTGTTTCAATAGTCGATGATCTCCTCATATGGGAAAAATATAAGAATGAGTAAAGAATACCTGATATCTTCTCTTATTCTGGGATACAACATGTCGCGCTTTAACCTGCACAGCCTTCACTGCATTCTTTGAAGAGTCAACCAATCCTTTGGTGAATGTTCCAAATAAACTGGTTGGCGATGTTGATGTTCCATCAACATGTTCATCTGTAGGAGATGTAGGAGATTTAGGGGACAGACGCATTCCAAGCCCACCAGTTAAACGGGCAAAGGTTGATTTGGGAGCATTTCCGGATGATTGTTCATCTTGGGACCCAGTGAACGGTTGTGGAATTTTTAAATTTTTGGCCCATGACGAGATGCCTGAAGTAGAGATCTTTGAAGGCGCCTCTTCTGTTGACTGAACTGGTGCAGACTCCACTGCAGTAGACCTTGCTACACTTGATGTTGTAACAGGTTGTGAATTTGATACATCAGCAGATCCAGAATCCATTATACTGGGCCAAATTTCTTCACTGCAATGACAGAATATCAGCAAACATGGACTGGAATACCTCACAGCTTAAGCGGGGTTCATCAAGAAGCTGCATAGAAAAAATTCCCATGTTGATACACATTACATGATACAAACATTTATGCATGTGAACATTTTTTAGTGAATCAATATACATTTATCAAACACCATTGAGGCCTTACATTTTCATAAGAATATATATTACATTGAACATTCAAAAAATCAAGCCAGCTATCACAACACACTGCATTCTTTCCTACACCAATACATCTATGCGCATCAGGAACATATATCTGTGCTCATGCGGCATGCCTATCTCCATATGTGCTAGTGTGTGGTTGGTGGTATGTACGCCTGCATATGCAAGCACGGCGGAAATCTACAATGATAAAGATTAAGGTTGGAAAATGAGTTGATCTCATCAGCAATCTAGTAATTCACTTAACACGGTAATAAGTCATCTTAGATGATAACTCAAAATTTCACTCCATTTATCCTCTTCATTGAAAAGAAAAACTTTATACTTCGCAAGAACTTACATTATTTTTTATGTTCAGTAATAAGATTGTAATACTCAACTGTTCCAAGGAAAATAAAAAAATCTGAAATGACTCTATCTTCACAGAAAATTACTTTGCATGCATATTCCTCATTACTTTTACTCTATTCCTTCTCTTCCTTTCCTTTTTTTTTTGTTAACCGAGAATTCCCCAAGGGCCAAACTATTTCTTTATCCCTGCATTCTCAAAATCTGGATAATTCCATGTAACCCTGATTTATTTACATCTGATCAACTTAATATCTTTGTCAAGCAAATGAAATCTTCTCTCGTGGCCACTCTTTCCATAAATCACCCCTCAAGTTCCAGGCCCAAAAATCCATTCCCCTTCCATCATATACCTCAAATTCATGTTAAACGCAGAGTTCCCTGACAACACATGAACAAACACGCATTGCTCAACAAACCCCTTGCTGTGCAATTATACAAGTGTTTAGGTCAGTGATCTTTGACAGCGTGATTGTCCGATAATGGGCCATTCAAGAAAACCTTTTTCTTAGTGCTAAGGCATATAAATAAGAACAATAATACAAACAAATCCTTTTGCCTTTTTCACATACCTCAGACTAATTCTACGGGATACCCGCCACCTCCCTCCCACCAGTAAACAGGTAACTCTGGGAAGAATCACCTAGTGTATTTGCCTTGAACCTAAGGCCTCATGCTCCCAACCACTTAATGAGAATTATCTATACAATTAGTACCAGAACTACTTCATTGCCATAAAGGGAAACAAACAGTGATCTGGAAACTACTATTAAGTCAACTAGCGAAAATTCCAAAATTAACTTTCATCCATCAATTTGGACAAACTAATTCACCGATCCGCAATATGCAACGAATTGAAAAGTGCTGAGTAACAAATTAAACATTCAATAACGCACATGTATATGCTTAACTCAAAACAGACGGCGGCAAGGAGAAGTGGAACAGCTTGGAATCAGAGCCAACAGCGACGGCGGTGGGTGACTGGAGAAGGTTTTCGACGGCGTCGTATTTTTATCACCAACTTGTCTGACAGCGAAACTAAAATAGTTAAGAATCGGAGGCAACGGCGGCGGTCGGTTTTGTACGGCGGCGGTTTGAGTCTCCGACTTGTATGCTTATTCGTCTCAGTCTCGTCTCTCTCAAACTCTCTGACAGATCGAAACAAATCCAATGAACTTTGCAATATTTATCCAGAGATCCTTATACTTTCAGTTATTTTCTTTTCTCCGTCATTACGTCACTGAAATTTGGCACTTGTTTCCCAAATCTTACTCTTCACTTCACTAAAATATTATCCTTTTTTTTAGTTAAAAAATAAAAAAATAAGTCTATGTTGCAGTGAAATTTTATTCGCGTGTAATATGATATTTATATTGTATTTAATAACTTTTGTTAATAATAAGAATATTTTTGACTCAATAATTTAACGGAAAAATAGTTTTGAATCGAAATATAGTTTAGAGGTAAATTGTGAACTATTTCGAATAATTTAAGAATATTTTTGATCATTTTTTATAAAAAATAAATTAAAAGGGATATTTCTAAAAAGTTATCATAGAAGAAGAATAACAACCTATTTTCGAAACAATTATCATGAAAATACTATTGATATTTATCTAACATGGTAGAGATAAGATTTAGTAAAAACAAAGACTATAAATATGTAGTTATCAAAGGCATATCTAGAGGGGTTTCCGTGGTTCACGTGAACCCATGCTCTCATCTCTAGATTATATAGTAGGTTATATTTTATAAAGAATATTTAAATGTAGAGATGTGAGCCCATATTAAAAGTAGCATATAATAATACGATGATTATTGATAACACTTTTGGCATTTCAATAAATTTTTCTATATTTTTTTTTTTGCTTTAATCTTTCAAAAATTTGAAAATTTTCAAGTGTGTAAATTCGAAATTCCTAAGAAAATTAGCACGCTAAGTCTTTTTATAATGAAATTAAATATGTGTATTAAAAATTCAAAACTAGTAGTATAATATATGTTGCACCTATAATTTTTATAATTTAACAGTTTAGTGTTAAGAATGTAAAAATCAAACCAATTAAATTTATATTTAAATGCATCTTTTCGTAATATTACACCTTTTCTTTTGAAATCTTAGATATACCTCTAGTTATTCGTGCTAATTGCTACTAATTGTAGTTATTATAAAGCTAACAAGTACTTTACTTTAAAAGTAATGAAAGATCATTTAACATTCTTAACAAACGGGGAAAATAGCTTCTTTGGTCCTTGAGTTATTGTATTATTCCAATTGTGATCTTTAAATTGTTTGGTTAAAGCACATTAAATCTTTAATCAATCTAAATGTGCTTTTTTTCCTTTAAGCTAGGTAGCTAACACCAAAAGTTATAGAATTAGAAAATCTAGTACTACTTAAAAAGTAAAAGAAAAGTGAAGAAGAAGAATAAATAAACAGAAAGAAAGATTGATTAATTAGGTTAACATTGTTAATGTTTAACCTAGTAAATATTTTTATAAGTTAAAAGAAAATAAAGTTGGGAGTCAATCCCTTCCCGTTCCCCAGTAATTTTTTTTCTTTTTTTCTAAAGTATAGTTTTTAAAGCACGAATTCTATTAACTATTTAACAACTCACAATTTAAAAGAACAATGTCACATATTTAGGTCAATTGACTATTTAACGTGGATAACCAAATAACATGCTGTTCAAAATGGGAATAAATTTAGACTGATTGAAGATGTAATATGCAATAGAACATCAGTACTTAGAATTTTCATTCAGAAATTTAAAAGATGAATATTTACACTGGTAAAAGTTGTCCAAATAATAAAAAAAGGAACAATACTAACTAAACCAAACAACAACAGAAACAGCTCATTTGCCCCAAGGCCACAGATTGAACAGCTCTTCTAAACATGATGAGCCTTTTGCCCTTTTCACCTGCAGTTGCTAAATTACTCAATCATAACTCACTTTCCTGTTAGATTTCATCCCTGACCAGTTTACTCTAGCAGTAGCAGGACCTCTCTTCAATGCTTTGACACTCAATGGACTATCCTTGCTCTGCCAAAACAAATAAATTTGATGAAAATCATTCGAGTTATCCTTTAAATAACAAAATGTTACACAATATCTTCTCAATGTAAGCGCAAGCTAGCCTGAACAGTAAAAGCTTATGTTTCAAATTATTTGTACTTTTTTGCTTCTCGAGATTCAAACTATGTCAACTTCTGTTATTTGAAAATGTATGTTTTCAAAGAAAAAAAATTTTGGGACGGAGGGAGTAAGGTGAGTAGGAGGGAGGAAAATCTTACCATTTGACAAGTGCCTGCATTAACATCACAGACAGGATAATCATGTGGACAGCAGCTGTTGTTGTCATCACAGCAGGTAGCAGACTCATAAGGACAACATCCCCAGCCAAAACAGTAGTCGCCATACTTGTAAATACAACAGCAAGTAGTGCCCTCGGTGCAGCTATAGTACTCATCGCAAACGGTTGATGGTGCTACAGGACTAGGAGGAGATGGACCGGGATTAGGAGGATTTGCGCCATTCTTAAGAGGGTAAGAGGGCTCCATGGCAATTCCACACTTTCCACTAGTGCTATTAGCTAAATTTCGCTCGAGCCTAATGTATCCACTTTCTCCCCAGTTAGGACCCCATGAATTCCTCACAATCCAGTAATCTGAACCATTATCTGTTCCGTAACCAACTGCAACTACACCATGGTCTAGTTGTGTTCCGCAGTATCCAGTGAAAACACCCTTCATAATTTGAAAAGGAAAAGAAAGTGTAAATGAGTGTGGTAGTTTTTTTTAAGTAGAAAAAACAAGGCATTAGAAGCCGTGATTGCAGATTAGGCATATACTATAATTGCAGGAACTAATCCAAAACTTAAAGAGTCAATGGGTTTAGGCACAGACAATACTAGTCTTAGAATTGTTCTCATACCGAAGAGTAGTGCTGGAAAGCTCTGCCACCAGCTTCAATAGCAACACTAACTGGTTGATTTGACAATGCCTTCATCAATGAATTCTCATCATTTATGGGAACATCTTCATATCCATCAATGGAGACAACCCGGGCATTTTTCTGAAAGACAAAAATTTGTTAGCAGACCATCAATTACTTGGTACATAAAACTTACATTGTGAAAGATTCATGATGTTCTCTAGAATGTATGGTCTAACATACCCTGTTTGAATCACAAGTACCATCATTAGCACGGTAAGGATAGTCAGCCTCAGTATCAATGCCACCATTGTTTTTAATGAATTCAAAGGCGTAGTCCATGAGACCGCCATTACAACCCTGGTTATAGCTCTTGTCACAATCAACAAGCTCTTGTTCAGACAGGGAAATTAATTCACCGGTTACAATTTGATTTATTCCTTCAACAGCACCAACCGTAGAGAATGCCCAGCAACTCCCTTCAATTGAAAAATTAAAGGGCAATCAACTTGAAGACTTAACAAAATAGGTCAAACACAACATACAAATAATAACTTTTGACCTAAATAAGACTCTTGTCAACACTCCATTGAAAGAAAAGGAAAAAAAAACTCACCACATTGGCCTTGGTCTTTAACAGGGGCAACAGCGCCTTTCTGTCTCCAATCAACGGATTCCGGCAACTTTTCGCCTGCCTTAAAAGCGTAACGTTCGCTTTTAGGGTTCTTCAACAGCCTCGTCTTTTTATCGAACCGTCCACCTACAAACAGGGCACGGTACTCATCGTTGGTAAGATCAGAAAATCGATTCAACCCAAGTTTATACGGTCTAGTCTCAGCGTTTTGCTCGTCGATGAATCTTAAATTATCCTTAAAAATTTCAAATCTTTTTTCTTTTTCTCCAATGGCATTGTAATTCTTTCCGTGCTTAACAATCCAAGATTCATACAATCCCTTAACTTCATCCTCTGTACGATGATTTGTTGCCCCTAAATCTGCATGCTTTTCATCGTAACTGATGATGGACATGTCAAGAGCAGATGAAAGGACAAAAAAAGTAAGAAGAAACAAGAACAAAGGCCTGAAAAAAGTCATTTTTTTTTCTTCTTGTTTGTTGTTTGTGTTATTGGAGAGAATGGTGTGTCTTTATAGATGGAAACAGAGTTTATATTTGAGAGGAAGAGAACAACTCAAAATAAGAATATTATAATTAATGGGTAAAAATGATTTTTAATATTGTGATTAATGGTGAAATGGTAGAGAGAAAATATATGAATTTGAGGATATTTAGGGGGTGTCTATATACATAGAATCCATCTCCGTTAAAATAGGGAAAATTACAAGTTTCGTGCTATTCGTGAATTGTGTGAACCTTTTAAATTATGAAAATCTTTGACCATTTTTATTCTCGTTGTATTGTAATTTGTAATTATCCCAAAGTTAAATTACTTTTATGATATTTTTCATCTTATTAGTACTTGTTTTGCTTTCAAATTCAAATCAGTTTAACTCGGTTTTCGAGTAGCTTATATACTGAAATAGAAAAAACAAATGTTAATTGATGATTTTACACGTCAATTTAATGAATTATAGGTATATGATTTAATTGAAAATTGCTCAATAGAATAGGAAGATGAAATAAAAGAAGAATATTTTAAGGACTTTATCGTTGTATCCCTTTTCTTCTAGTGCACGTATTCCTTTCATATATAGTTGAACTGATTCCACTCACTCTTTTTCCTTTTGTATACTTATTTTTTAAGTTCGTACGCACTTTTACTATGTTATGATTCCTATTATTCAAGAGTTCTCAGAAAAGTATTTATCTACCATCCAATAGTACTTAACATCTATTTATTTGAATTGTCCTGTTTGACACAACTTAATGGAGTACATAATAATATGATATGTGATAAGAATGTAGGTCATATTGTTTTAATTCATAAAGATATCTAAATCACTTGAATTTGAATTTGGTCATGAATTTGGAAATAAATATTTTTATAGACTCCAACTGACCTGAAATTTGGTAAGTTCATTGATAATGGCCTAGTAAGAAGTACTCATTGCTATGTTGTTATAATTTTTTGAGGTCGTTAAAATGATTTTGAAGTTGTTCTTTGGAATTAAAATGTGATTTAGTATGAATAACATCCTTTATATTAGTTTTATTCATGTTATATGTGGTACATGATTACACATGATGAGTTAACATAGATTGATAAATGATAAGGATGTGGATCTATTCAATTTTCCTTAAATCGTTTGAATCTGAATTTGATCAAGAGATTTGGAGATAAATATTATTTTCGAACTCCAATTGATCAGAAATTCGGAAGGTTCATCAGAAACGATCAAATTTAAACTACTCATTTTTATGCAGTAATTTGTTAGGGTATATACTATTAATCATGTGTTTTGACATAGTATTCTAACAATTTTCAAGATTAAATATCTAAGTGGGAGATTGTTAGGGTATATACTATTAACCATGCATTTGGATATAGTACATTATAACAATTGTGATGGTTAAAAGTCTAAGTGGGAGATTGTTGGGATATATACTATTAATCATGTGTTAAGAAATAATATTTATTAAAGAATAAATATTTGCTCAATTTCAATAGATCATATATTCGTTTATGGTGTCTATTTACTTATATAGTAGATTATTTAGTGTGTAGAGTTTTAGCTTATACACAGAGGATTAAATCATCGGTTCTTATAAGTATAAAGTTTTGGTTCACAATCTAGGATGGAAATTGGACATGCCATCGGGTACGATTGTAGCATAAGATTATATGTAATTTATCCTGATTATGGGAACGGTATAGTTCCAACTTCTTGTGCTAGTACATTTTGTATGTATTGAACGGGACCGAGTAGAGATAATTGTTTTAGACTGACTGACAAAAACATATTCTCTAAACTATTAAATGTACTTATATTCTTAATCCTGATATAACTATTATGATCTGTATATATTAATTGTCGTTTTGATTTATTAAAAGGTGAGATTCTGAGATGGGTCAATATGCCTGGTAAGTTGGATGATAATAATATATATTGGTGAAATAATAAGTTAGTTGATGGAATCCATGTCTCGTTATTGAGATTGATTGATATGCCTTTTTGAGAAACTTATAAGTTTTCATTGTGTCAAATCTTGCAAGTGGATTTATGAATCCGACACATGAAATAAGTTAAGTTGTGCTCTAAAAAGAAATTAATCATTAAGTTAAATTCGTCAGTAATTTAATTTATTGGTTAGTATCTGAAATCTTAACATGGGGAATTACATAAGTGTTTAATGGGGAATTACGAAATAGAGGAGTGCAATTACGAATTTCTAGTGGAATGATTTGTAATTTATTATGGTAAGAATAATTCAAATTAATTATTTGGAATTATTTCCATAATAGGAAGCCTCGGTAATTAATTCTGTGGTCCCTATAGTGCCCATATTTAACTAGAACTCGGAATCCTATTTTTATGCAAAAAGGAAGAATAATATGATTTTTTTCTAGTCTTCTAGAAAAACTAGGTTTTCTAGTCCTTTTTGGATTAGGAAGACATCTCTATAAATAGGGATTCTCCTAACCTAGAAAAATGATAATTAGTATTCTATTCAATGTTTGCCCACCCAAGTATTGAGAGAGTTCAGATGTGACTTGGGATCACTGTAGAAGACCATAGCTATCTTGTAGATTCGCTTGAAGATCCGTTTAACTTGGAGATTCGTTTGAAGGTATCCGCTCACGCTTCAAGAGGTATTTATCGAATTAACTTTTAATTTGCTTCAAGAGGTATTTATCGAATTAACTTTTAATTTGTTTATGTGTTCTAGCATGATTAATGTGTTCTAGCATAAACGGTATTTGCTGTCTATTATTCATGTAAGCATTAAAGATCCTTAATATGCTTCCGCTGTGCATATATGTTTTCCAACAGTGGTATCATGTGGCCAGGGCCATCATAGACGGAAAGTATATATATGTGAAGTTGATCACTTCTTTTATCCATGGTAGCCAAGGAACAGATAAGAAAAACATCTGATGAACTAAAAAGAACAGGAAATAAAAGAAAGTAGAAGGTGTTGTATATCTATTCGTCTTTGCTCGTCATGTTTTTATTTATAGATAAATAAGGATTTTTGAAACTTCTGATTTTGCTAATGTCTTTATGGAAGCATTACTTTTCAATGGTATGTAAGGTGCCATTGCTGACTTTTTGTACTTTGGAAATTCTAATTTGAGTTCAAGACAAGTAAACTAGACCTGTTGTTATCATATATTTATGTCTAGGATTTGTCTCTGTATGTTTTTGTCAAAAAATAAATAAATACAAACATCTAAACTCTCAAGAAAATAAAACTATATATTATATCGCAAAGAAAGTCCGAATTGTCTCGACACATAAATGATGTAACAATACATTTAAAGTAATTCCAATCAGTTGGAGCTGCTCTTCCCATTCCTCAATTCTTCTAGTAAGGAAACCAAGCTATTGTCAGATGATCCACCTTTCTCTACAGCCATTTTAGCCGATTTTCCTAAAGCAGCTGCGCGGCCTTGCATCTCCTCTGCTTCCTGACCAACCATCAGTTTGGTCACTGCTCTTAATATGTTTTCCCTGTTAATTGGGACTCTGCTGTCTGTTCTTTGAGACCAGGCCTGAACACCTACGGGTACTCCTATCTTTAATATGTCTACGAGTAGCTTTTCATTAAAAAATTGCTCAGCTGATAGCGGCCATGTGACCATTGGCACTCCAGCACTTACTCCTTCGAGCAATGAGTTCCATCCACAATGAGTCACGAATCCTCCAGTAGCTTCATGGTCAAGGATAAGCACCTGAGGTGCCCATCCTTTTATTATCAAACCTCGTCCGTTCACCTTTTCCTCAAATCCTTCTGGCATCCACTTCTCCTGATCTTCATTTGTTGTATTTTGCCTCACCACCCATATGAATTGCTGGTCTGATGCTTCGAGAGCAGTTGCTATCTCAAGCAACTGATCCGATGAAAAGATAGACATGCTTCCGAAACATATATAAACGACTGATTTTGGTTCCTTGGTATTGAGCCAATCTAAACACTTTTGCTCAGAAAGGGAACTGTCTTGCCCTCTTTGTGATTTATCTTCATTGTCTTTATTGCAGAGCGAAACAGGACCAACGTGCCACACTTTTCTCCCTACTACTTCCCTGAAGTGCTTTACATAATTAGGTTCCATCTCATAAAAGCTGTTTACAATAGCTCCATAACTAGTCGCTTCTGCTCGCATAAAATCTTCAATTATTGGAGTCATTGGGGTTTCTTTTTCATCCTTCCAGTGTTCTGAAATCTTTGATCTTGACATCTTTATTGTGTCAGGAAGGCCAGGGATGGCGAACTCTTCTGTCTCGGATTCAACCTTCAAATGAGGTTTGTGTTCCATAAATGAGTGATAAGCACACATAGGGAGCAAACCAGTGCCATTAAAAGATAGCCTTGGAATTCCGAGCTTGGATGCAACATCAACAGCCCATGAGAAGAATATTCCTGCTATTAGACAATCTGGATGATCTTCCTCCATGAACTTTTCAACTGGCTGTTCAAACAAGTACAAGGCTTTGATGAATTTCATCGTCATTTCTGAACTAGTAGTAGAAGCTAAGTTTTCACAACCCTCTGGCAATCCAGCTTCTTTACAAGGGAATTCAATTGTCCGGATGCTAATATCACTGCCAAGCTCTCTGTCTTTTTGGATGGTTTTGGAGAATTTAGTCGCGTTGAGAGGAGTCGTGACGATTGTTACCTTCACACCATGCCTGGAAAATTGCCTGGCCATGTCTACTAATGGTATCATGTGGCCTGGAGCCATCATTGGCAAAAAGTAGACATGAAGTTGATCAGCTTTTTTATCCATAGTTTTGCCTAAGATAAAAGAATGGTGTATTAGGAGTAGTAGTATTTCTATCCTTTGCTCATCCTGTTTTTATAGTTAAACCAAGATTTTAAAAATGCTGTTTCTGGTTTTAGCTAATGTTTCATGCTGTGTTTACTTGTCAAAAAGTATGCAAGTCGTCATTGCTGACTATTTCCTACAATTTGATATTTGTGATGTGCAAGAAAAGTAAAATTTCTATAGTTTCTATGATTTTTTTATGTCTAGATGGGATTGATCTTTGGCTTATTTTTCTAGTATTCATGTGCAATTAGTTTCCAATGTTTTCTTCTTTCTCTCTGATTGAGGTTTTAGAGAGTGATGGGTTTGAATTGTTTATTAAAATTTGGACACATGTATAGTTGACTTGTTGCAGACTTGATTGGATCAAATTAAGCATTGTAAAATAATTCTACCAACACACCATCACACTAACTCACTCCGCGAAAAAAATCTGGTTGGAAACATCACTACCAAATAGACTTTTGTAATGCATGATTCAGATTTACACGGATTCTAATATATGCTCTAGAGTCTAGACACTAAGAGTGGGTGGAAAGAAAAAAAAGCAAAAAAAAAATCACTCCATGCACTTAAGTAAAATCAAAAATAAAAATTACATTCATTTAACTATAAGTGTCAATTTTATATGAATGGTCAAATTGTTTTTAGCCACTCATCAAGACTAGCTAACAAGAAGTTGATTGTAGTCTCTCACTGTGCAAGACTTTTTGAAGATTGACCGTTTTGGACCGGAGAATTGGTTTTGTAGTTCATTTATAATATTTATATTTCTAGTTTTATTATATATTTTTACATATAAAATCTAAAAAAAAGTTATTTTCTGGACAGGAGATCATTGTTTTTGACATGTATCATGGCCCAATAGCCCATATTCATTTGGATGCGAAGCTCAGGTAGAGATCCAGAATTTGGCCCATAATTATATTGGGCCTTGTCTGCAATCAGCCCAACTTTGGAGTATAATTTCTTAGCTTAAGTTGGGCCAAAATGCACACCAAACCAGCCATTCTTCTGCGAGCCCAGGTACCAAATCCTTATGAGATAATGAGATCTCGTTAGTTGTAAGTAATTTCCGATTATAGTACCATGAGTTTGAATGTAGGATAACCATTTATCGAACTTATTTTAATATTTCCTAATAAACCACGTGAAGATAAAAAATTCAAGGAATAGCCTAATAAGCAGTGGCGGGGCCATCTTATAGCCTTTTTGACAGAAAATTATATTATTTTTATATGGTTAAAATACTTTTTGAGGCATATATAGTAGATGTCAAATCTCATTCGACTGCTTCGTGTGTCTACTTTTCAAATTTTGAACCCCTTATTAAGAATTGGGAAAACATGTATATAATAGCAAACTATTAATTCAAATTAAATGCTATAAACATAGTTTGATTTAATTATACCCCATAGCAAACTGCTGTTATTTCGCCTCTCTCCTTGTGAATCTCACTCGCCACTCTCGTTATCGCTGGCAGTCTCTCTCGCCTCTCTCGCTTTTATACAAAAAACAAATGTATAAAATGCAAACAAAGCGAGAGAAAATTGTATATATATACATATATTTTCGTTCTCCTCTCCTAGATCTCGCTCGTCACTCTCTAGATCTCGCTCGTCACTCTCGCTCACCTCTCTCGCTTTATATAAACATAAATGTATACATTGCGTTTGTGTTTGTATAAAGCGAGAGAAAATTGTACATACAAATACAAATACATATATCTTCGTCCTATGCACTTATGATTATACAAATACGATCTTTCGTTGCCTAATTTTCTTTTGTCTTTCTCTCTTTCTCGTTTTATACAAACACAGATTGTACAATTAATCTTTTGTATAGGTATATCGAAACAGAAACAAATTATACAATCGTTTTCTTTTGTATATGTGTATATATATATATATATATATATATATATATATATATATATATATATATATGTTTGATATGGAGCGCAATTATGCAAACTATAATTATAGCATACAAATATAATTTTTATGTTTATTATATATAAAAGTTGCTCTTAAATTTTTTGGCTCAGCCATTGTAAATAAGAGATTATCTTTATTCCTATTGCTTGCTTTTGCATTCGCACTATATTTAAACTAGTAATTTATCATCTTTTGTGTGCATGAGAAAAAAAGTAATAAAAAAATATATATATATAACATTGGCGTGACATTAAGCTCCTCACTGATTTTGCGCAATGGAATTCCACATATTCATTCATCTACCTAATATAATCATGATTCTTTTGGTTTATGGTCGATGAGGTGCTCCACTTTCAACATTTTAAAATCCCATTTAGAAAGAACTTTCTGGAATCTCTGTTTAACTCCCTCATTTAAAATAGATACTCAAAAAGTTAATTACTTTGTAATTTTTTAATATAGAGTTATATTGATTCGCTCTGTATCATTGTTTAAATTCACTCCATAAATGTTAGTATCCATTCGTTTTGATACAGAGCAAATCGATGCATAGTATAACATTTTTTTGAAATTAAACTATTGTTATAAATGTTTTTCTTGATAATTTGCTAAACTTCACGATGTTAATAATTAGAGCTCAAAAAACCAATCACTATAAATTCTCCCAATTACCCACTACAATGTGAACTCATGAGTCTCTTCATCTTTTTCAAGACTACACCAACCAAAAGAATTAATACCATGCATCTTTTATGCTATAAAAGAAAATCATTTCTTCTCATCTCTCCTCACTAAGTAACCAAAAAAAATCCAATTCCATGAAGATCTTTTATTCCCTCATTATTTTTTCATTTCTCAACAATATTAATTGCCAATTACTACCACCTTTACCATCACCAAATTTAACCTTCATAGACCAAAGTTTAGCTCTAATATTCCCAATAATACAAAATTTCAAGAACACAATTACTCTTGATCCTTTTGGTGTCACAAAAACTTGGACAGGCCCTGATATTTGCAATTATAAAGGCTTTTATTGTGATAATCCACCTAATAATTCCTCAGCAATTTCTCTTGCCTCTATAGATTTCAATGGATTTCAACTTAGTGCACCTACATTAGATGGTTTCATTGATCAACTCCCTGATTTAGCCATATTTCATGCTAATACCAACAAATTTTCAGGCATAATTTCTACAAAAATTTCAAATCTTCCATATCTTTACGAACTTGATCTTAGTAACAACCAATTCATCGGTACATTTCCCATGTCAATTCTCAATATCAAGACTCTAACTTTCTTGGATATTCGTTACAATCTCTTGACAGGAATAATCCCACCTCAAATTTTCGTACAATATCTTGATGCATTTTTTCTTAACAACAATAATTTCATTCAAAAACTTCCAGACAACATTGGATCCACCTCTGCTTATTATTTAACCTTAGCCAACAACAAATTCGTTGGTCCAATACCACGTAGCATTGGACAAGCTCCGAATTTGTTGGAAATTTTGTTCTTGAATAACTTGCTTACTGGTTGCATTCCTTATGAGTTAGGCCTTTTGAAAAAAGCAATTGTGATTGATATTGGATTTAACACGTTAACTGGTCCATTGCCATGTTCCTTAGGGTGTTTGGAAAGTGTGGAGCAGTTGAATTTTGCTGGAAATTTGCTATATGGACAAGTTCCAGAAGTGATATGTTCACTAAAAAATTTAGTGAATTTTACTTTGTCGTATAATTATTTTACAAAAGTAGGGCCATTATGTAGAGAATTGATCGAAAGTGGAGTTCTTAATGTTGAAAAAAATTGTATTAATGGTCTTCCTAATCAGAGATCAATATTGGAGTGTGTATTATTTAGGATGCGAATTAAATTATGTCCATTACAGAAGAGTTTGAGGATCATGCCTTGTAATATCTCTAAATTTAGTCCCCATAGACCACCTAGACCAGAAAGACATTTAATTTCATACTCTGCTTTGTCAAAACATACAAAATTGTATTAATGAAACCTTTGTTCTAGTGTTTTCGATGATCTTTTCTATGTTTCTCCCCGGTGTCTGGTATTCCAGTTTATCTCACAACTTATTATGCAAAGGTTATCTTTTGGTTTATTTATTTAATATTTAAAATTTATTGATATGACCAATTCGAGTAGGATACATTGGAGGGAAAATAATTTGAATTAATTCAAATCATTAATTAAAGACGGAGAAATGTCATTTTATTATGCAATATTCCTTGATAATTTAATGCTGCAAAGACAATGGGACCTTGTGTTTTTTGAATTTTTAGATTTGAGGATATAACTAAACGCATGAATTTTGATGTGCCACTAGAACTACTTTTTGGGTCAAGAAAATAGTGGAGGACTTGTGGTGGAAATATTGAGCATTGTTAAGGAAAAAATAATTTTGTGTAAACTACTCCATTTGTTGTGTTGGGAGATAGCTTCTAAATTGCTCGCCGTTTGTTTTTACTTATCTAATATTTTAAAATATATTTTTAATTTTTAATAAATCAAAAAAAAGTTATGTTTTTTTAAATTTATTCTCTGTATTAATGACTTAATTTTCATTTCATATTACTAGATCTAAGACTATACATCAATTAAATTAATCAGAGACTTGGGTTTAAAATACCTCTTAGTTTGAGATTGTTGTTACAGGGCAAGTGCGTTTTTTTATTTGTGCACATGGTAATTGGATTTAATTCTAAGCCACACAAAGTAGTAGGCAATATTGTGCAGAGTTCTTTTATTTTATCATTAGAAGAAAAAGTTATCAGCATATTCTGAAAATTTTAATTTAGAAAATAAAAAGAAAAAAAAACATTGCAACAGTATTTTGAATAATGCTACAAAATCTAAAAGAATTTAGGATAAATTTTAGTAATTATATAGTTTTAATATGAAATTACAACTTATTCTCTTTACTTTGTAATTACATTAATTTCTTAAAAAGTAACACAAACTTATTACATTAACATGTAGTTCGAATATATTAAAAAGTATCTTGGATACATTATAAATAAATCAGATACATAATATGTAATTCGAATGCATTGAAAACTAACTCGAATACATTATAAAATAAACTGAATGCATAATATGTAGCTCAAATATATTAAATATTGGCTCGAATATATTAATATGTAATTTAAGTACATTAAAAAAATTAAAAAAATATTGAGACTTTTAATAAAAAAAATATTAAACATGTATTTCAGTAATTTTTCAAAAAATTATATTATTCTAGTCTAGTCTATTAATGGGCTCAATGCAAGTCTAAAATTGAAATTCCATAACTGTGATGCCACTGCTCCAGCCTCCAGAGGGGAACACAACAAAAAAAGTCAAAACTTGGAATAAAATATGGCATAGCTGATCCCATTCAAATTTTTTTGGAACTAGTTAATTTAATAATTAGTAATATAAATAATATACTCACTATAATTCTATATATATGAATTTTGAGAGGAGTTTAAAATATACAAACTTGATTCTAATTTTTGTGGGATAAAAATATTATTTTTAATCAATCCTTAACTCAAAAAAACATAATTAAAGCATGAGAGCAACATAGATAGAAAAATGACACGAGATATAAAGAACACGATGCTATGTAATAATGTAAATACTAAATAAGAAGAAACGAGAATAAAATATTATGCTTCCTAGTTCCTCCCTCTCCCACATATAAGTGTAACACATTCAAACTTTCTATTACTCTTCTACCATGTCCTCATCTCCCCCAAATTAGAGTTCACTTTTAAGCTAAAAAATAAAAAGTAGGGAGAGATCTACTTCAGATTTTAAACTTTTTAAATATCAACTTTTTTAGTTATTTTGAGTTATTTTTAATTTTGTAAAAATACTTTTTAAAGTTAAAAATGACTTACGAGTAGATTTGATCAACTTTTAAGTCAATCCAAATATACTCTTTAGTCTTCTTCTTCGATCTACCTTTGTCCTCTAACAATCCTAAAACCTGTTGTAGTCACCCTCTCGCACATCCCTATCGGTGCTTTCACACACCTTTTCTTCATGTGTCTAAACTATTTCAATCTCGATTTCCTCATATTGTCTATCACCCAGGCCACTCTTATCTTGTTCTCTATAGTTTCATCTTTAATCTTAATCTCTCCTATTATGTCAAAATTCATATATAAAAGTTCATCTCCATTGCCTTCGTCTTTTAAAAGTGTGCTTAATATTCATAACCAAACATAAATAAAATAATCTCGCAAAATATTCAAAATTGTTATTCCTTATCCCATGAATCAAGTATCCTATCAGGAATTGTTTAATATGGGGTTGAAGTTGACAAAATTATCTCACACATTCCCTCATTACAATACAAATCATCAAATAAATAATCTCAAAGTTAATTTATTGTTGATCACTACTGCTCAAGTAGTCTTCCTTGTTCCCCTATTTATGGTATCCAAAAATTTGGTAATAGTACTATGAAATAACATGTACCATTCATCTAATGGTTTAGTGGGCCAATAATATTTACGAACATACAACAAAATAAAAGACCCATCATAGGCCCAATAATTAAAATAAAGAATGGGCCCAAATCTTCTGCATGCAGATTCTTCTTTAAGGGTCAATATTTACCACACACGTTCACCGTTGTAAAGCCCGTTAAGTTTTAGCCTTTTGTCACGTGAACCACGTGATCCGCCATAAAAGAAGAATAAGCCCATGGGCCTACTAGGCCCACTGTTTTACTAACTGACGGTCCACGTGAATTCTGCGGACACGTTATCTCACGCTCCCTTTGAATTATTTACACACACGCATCGCATGATATGGTTCGTGTAACATTAACGCTTGCTTAATGCGCGTGGGTTATAATTTGAGAAAAAACTCAATTTCAAATTTACGAAAATTCCATCACCGACGATTCAATCGTCATTCAAAATTTGAAACACAAGTGTCGCCACCTCGTTTGGAAACACACCTTAACTCATAAATTAGATTTTTGGATTACACTAATCATTTTTTCTGTTATTTAATTTGATTTTGATATCTTAATGTTTGGTTAATATTTGCAAGGAATTCTGGAAGTTTTTTGTTTTCCATTTTAGTTGACTCCTAATAAAAAAATTAAAATTATTACTCCACCATTTATTCCAAAATTGAAGGAAAATTTGTATCTATTTTGTACGCATAACAAATCTTTACTTCTTAATTCAAATCTTATTAGATCGAAATCGGACATAAACAAAAAAAAATGAAGTATGTGTACCAAACCAGCCATTCATAGAGAAAATAAAAAGTGATTTTTTAGCTAATAACAAAAGTTTCCTAAGCTAAGATTATGTTTTTTTTGTCAGACTCTGTTTAAGTACTGTAAAAATTCTTGCAAAAATCTACCCACAGATAGTTAATTAAATGATTTTTTAAGTGTTATTTTCAGCTAAACTAGGTTTATAAAGTAATTAATAACTAAATCAAAAGAAGAAGAGAGCTAAAATTTTGAAAAGCAATATTTGAGTTCATCATTGCTTTAGCTTCTAAATATTTCACACTTGAAAAACCTATGAAATATTACAGATTACTCATATCTATAAACTTGATATAATTTAAAAAAGAACATTGGCTTCGTGTTTTTATTGGGGGGGCTTAAACAGAAGAAGCCGATAATGTTGAAGGAGATGAAGAAGGATCAAAGACTGAGCAAAACTCAAATCTATTAGCTTCCATCTTTTCCACCACGAAATGCCCCAACAATTCTTTCATTTCCACCAAATTCTCACTGCACAAGAACTCTTCACTGCAGATTTTCTCAACATTTCTGTCGATTTCGTGTACAAAAACATGGGTTTTGCCGGAATTACCTCTCTTACTCCGGGCAAAAACGCCGGCGGTGTAAATCGCTGACATCCGTCCCGGTGCGGCAGAGGAAAACCCACGTGGCCCGTCTATCAAAATGACATCCCACGGCACATCGTATATGTGATTTGGTAGGTCATTGATCCCCAATTTACAGTCGGAAAATAGAAGATTCTGAACAGGCCGGCACTCCCCTTTGAGCTGCTCTTTCGTGTAATCCAACAAATCGTGCAATTCACTTACTTTAGTCGTGAATTGAACATCGTAAGCTTCAATTTCCGGGTGCTTCTCTTCTAACTTAGATACAAAATAAGCACTTTCGTCAACAAAAACTGTACGCCCTTTGTGATTAAGCGAATGCCACAGAAGGGTTTCATGAGTAAGACCAAAAACAAGGAAATTACAAGGAGCTTTACAACGGCGGAGCACATTAGCAATCGTCTTCAACTCCACCGCCGACATGCGTGAAGAAACAGTAGACGAGTTCAAAGAAGCATAATGAAGAAGCGCGTTAAATACAGTCGCCGGCAACGGAGAGCTACCGGCGGCCGTACTCGTACCGGTTTTCGAAGTGGGTATAGCATCCTTAGCAGTGAAGAAAGTAAGTGCAAAAGCAAAAGTGAAAAAAGAAAGAAAAACAAGAAACCAAATGCGAGGTGAAGCACTAATTGTTCCTGATCCTTGCTTGTGAAGAGATGGATGAAAAACTATAAGCTTAGCATTACTAGCCTTCATTCTCTCTCTCTGTTTTTTTTCCAGACTTTTCTTCTCCGATTTCTTCACATGAAAGTATACAGAGAAATTCCGGAGGGATTTGAGAGAAAAAAAGCACGACACGATTACCGAGATTTCTGTACTATAAGTGAGATTTCTCTACTTATTTTTTTACTCACTTTATATTTAATATTTTTGAATTACATAACTATTATTGAACGGAACGAGTAGTATAATATGAGAATAATTTGAGAGAGGGTGTTGGGAAGCTATATAAAATAGGAGTTAATGGGAGGAGGTGATACGGAAGTTCAGAGGGATTTGGTTGTTGTTTGGCGAGCCGGCAAGATAAGCCAACAATATTATGGCGCTTAAATAAAGAGGGACGGGAAGGTGGATTAATATTTTATTTTTCCGTGGTTTTTGGGGTCAGTTTATTTTAATTTTCTAATTATATAATACTATATAATAATATTTGATGGTACAGTAATTCTAGATCGAAATTTGGAAATTCATTACATATATTATTAATCGAATACTAACAGCGAAGGAAAAGAGACTCAAGGGTGGATGAATTTGACAACATAGAGATATTTGACTATTCTCATTTAGTTTATTCTTATATGTTATATTTTAATTTGAATGGATAGTTATTTCCTCTATTTTATCTGTATTTAAAGATTTTAGATTTCAAGTTTCTATATAATTATTATATTTTTAATTATATTTTCTTGTAGTCAAGTTTTAATAAATAAATATAAATTAAGTTATTTTAATGGTTAAATTGGTCAATAAATATAAATTCATAATTTTATTTTCCGGTTCATTCAATGCTAATTACCCTTGGAGGTAAAAAGAAATAGAAAATATATTTATTTATTTTTAATTAAAACAACAAATAAATAAGAACAGAAGAAGTAATAAAGCAATATTTTGAGTATTATTTTGAAAATTCACCCTGCAATAAATGTTTGAGGAAAAAGTAGTAGTGCATTCACATAAAATTTTAATGTAACAACAGCAACAATGAACCCTTTAATCTCTCGTGTCAAAAGAGATTAGAATATAAATAAATTTTATTTTTATATATATAAAGTAAAGAAATTGATTTTTATAGAGCTCCGACTTAACATAAATGTGATCATCAAATATTATCTTAAAAATATATGTGAAATTTAAATTAAAGAATTAACAAAGATAATTACAAATTTTTTAAAATAAAAATAATAATAATAATAAAACAAATAAATTGAAATAACTTTTAAAACATTTGGCATGTGTCAATACTTTTAAAGGGCAAGAACGTATTTCAATTTGCATGTAATTTGCAATTTACGGTCTTTAAGAGGAGCACGTTACGTTCAAGCTTAGGTAATTAAAATGACAAAGGAGAGTTTTTATTTTGATAGATTCTATGGTATCATAATTATTTTAATTTTTCTTCTTATATTAGAAAAAAAAGGGTCCCCTGGATGTAATAAAACTCATAATTCAGTTTAAATTGTCTTTATTAGGTATTAATTAGTTTGAGGTATTTGAACAATTAGATCTGTTAAGTGTATTTGTTGATACCGTTTTAGCACTTAGCATCAAGGCTAGAAATAGAGTGAGTTCCATAGGGATTTTGTTGTTAAGAGCCTAAATTATATAATATAATTATCGTTGGAGTTAACTAAGGTATTAATATATGTAACATGTATTGGGTCATCCATTGATTAAATATTGTCATAATAACACAAGGAACATTAAAAAAGAGTACTTTTTTATATTTAATTTATATGACATAATTTAAATTTGCAATTCAAATAATATAAGTTTAATTATGCATTAGATAATAAAATCTTTTTTAAAAAATAAAATAAAATTATATATACGTAAAAGATATTATAAGTCAAATAAAAAAATAAATAAAATATTATTTTAATAGTAATTTTTCAAATCATCTCACAATCAAACAAATAAACATTTTGGTGGAATGACACCTTTTTCTTTTTTAAGTTTTAACTTTAGCAAAGTGAAAAGAACATCATAGTGGAATAGACATATTATTAATATTACAAGGGAATTATTTTAAATTAATGTTTAGTACAACCACTAATGTCATTAGACTATACTAAATAAACACGTTCATGCAATGATAGATTAAGTGAATTTTCTCTCTCAACCATAATTTAGTTTGGTAACACATGATTAAATTATTGTTATTCACATTCTTTTGAAATCCTCTTAAAATTCACTGTACATACAAAAATAATAAAAATTTATAACAGTACATCTCCTCTATCAACTGCGACAATATTGTGCAATTATTAAAAAAAAAAGGATGGAATACCAATAAATTTGCTATTGACATCTAATTTTATTTTATTTATTTATTTCATGATATTGACATATAATTTATGTAATTAGTACATTCCTTAACTCTAATATAAATTCATATAATTATAGTACCCAAAAATGCACAAACACCTCACATTTCGCAGTAATTACTATAGTATAAAATTATTTGAATGTGGGCATTGTCTAACGTACTTGTTCGAAATTGACCATATATTCTGTTGTTATGGGTTGCAGTTATATCATTTTCCTTATTCATATAGTAATTTATATTCACCTGTGAATTCCATAAACGATTTCAGGACCAAGTTTAGGAAAATAGACTACTGTTGAGGTGCAAATTTATGATTGTTGGAGGTGTGTCACCACATATTTACATATATGGATGGGTGTAGTATGGCTATAGGATATTATTCCAACAACCGCTATCGCTTGTTAATTTAAAATTATAGATCTATCTTTATTTGGAATTTGTTCTTGTATCTAATAGATGAATTCAATGATTTTTTTGTAATTGATCAAGATTACAATCATCACTAAAGAGGTAACATAAAATTACGAAGCTATAGCTGAGCTAAGCTAACAACTTGCTATTATAAAATCAAAGACAAATAAACTGAACAAGATAATAAAAGTAGTATATATAGATAAGTTGATGAAGAGTTTGTATAATCACTTTATTAGAGGCAAAATCAAATTCAATCCGCTCAATTCAATTAAGTTTGGGTTGAATATTGATCCGTTCATTCATTAGCTCAACTCATTTTAGCCTTCTAAAAATTGGATTGACATATAACCCGAAATGGCTTCTGACAAATCTTGTGCATATATTTTCTTTTTTAAAAAATAATTTCAGTTTGATATGTTATATATAGTCATAATAAAGAAACATAATAACTTTAATAAATACTAAAATAGTTTTAAAAACAAAAAAAGCAATTGAGCATAGTAAAAACTGAATTAAATCAAATCTTGACTCATTATATAACACTTTTTGATCCAAATAAACTTGAGTTGAATCGAATCTTAAAACGATTATACCCATTGTGACCCATCTAAGTTTATTGTAGAGCTATCTAGCTCTTTGGCAACTGAATCCCATTTTAATAGGAGTATAATATTATCACAACTAGAACTGTGTTATGAACGAATAGTCTAATGAGACATAAGTGAAAAGTTCGTAAATTATGTGAGATGCAAAGTTAAAACATGTGGTCATGTATAAATCACAAGTGGGCGGGAAATAAGTGTTCGATTCTTTGATTTTAATATTTCAGATTGGGGTTGATTTTTCTTATTTTATTAGATATTTTATGTAAGAATTTCAAAATTTTGATATAGCAAAGAATCAAATTATATATATATGAAAATTTTGGTGACAAAAAAGGTCAACCTACTATTAAATTATTTATAAGCTAATCAAAGTGAAAATATATTTACTATTAGATAGTTAACTTCAACTATTAATTCAGAAGATGACCCAATTAGTTAGTGTAAGTCATGTGAAGGAAGCCCTCTTCGTCCTTATATTCCTCGAGCAATAGTTAGAGATATAAAGTTCTTTTATGATCTTCCAAGCACAATAAGTTTTCCATGGTGAGACACATTATCACTTAACATGATTTTAAAATTTTAGGTGTCTTATAATTTATTTATTTTTCTTATTTTATTATTCATTTTGATTGAAAAACCATTTTAAAAATATCAAAATCAAATCAAATTGAACCAAATTAGTTCAATTCGATATTTGATGCACACTTTTCCAAAATTAAAATCTGATAAAATCAAACATGTACTCTAATCAAGGTTATCATGTGAACCTAGTAATTTTCGATTAGATTTTATAGACCTCTTATATTAAAAGTAATTTTCTTTGTTCAAGTTTTATTATGTGTGTTTGATTTGATAGATTTCTTAAAAAATAATATAAATAAAAAAAATATAAAATTATAAATTATTTTCTTAATTTTCTAAACTGAAAAAATTAGACGTGCACTAATTAAGTATCGTCATAGTAAGCGCAAGAATATATGGTAATTATAATTTTTGGGTCAAAAAGTGTAAGGTTGATAGAGAAGTGACAAGACAACATACCGCTCCGCACTTAGCGCCTAATTGCAATTTTGGTCATTCTGATTACTCTTCAATTTGCTGCTTTTTCTTAATCCAATTATTTCTACTGGATAAGCTTTATTATTTCTCCTTCATTCCAACAATATTTATTTCTTTGCAATTTGCATACTTCTTAATTATAAATAAAAGTTCATATTTTATCTCAAAAAATATACTAAGAAAATGATTATAATTGAAGATAAAAATAAATTAAGAATTAAGCGTAAATTATTTTAATTTTATAAAATAGATAACTATTATAGGACGGAGAGTACTAATTTTGAATTTTCATGCCTTGTTTGTTGCTATAATTATTATGTGCTTGACTTCAACTTTTTAATCAAATCAAATCTTTTGGATATATGGCAAGCAAATTTCAATCCTCTTTTTGAGGAAAAGGACTACTATTGAATTAGTTTAACTAGGGTAGTATATACTTTTAGATTGTGTGGTTTTTGCATTAATATATTTAACGTTTAGTGTGATTTTTTGGAAAAATCTTGGTTCAAATTTTTGTATTTTCCTCAAATGACGGATAATAAATAATGCAAATTTGGTTGTGTTTATATACTTTTAAACTCAAATATAAGCTGATACCTCAAAAGGTCAGTGAAATTTTAGCTAGCATTTAATTATAAATTTTAAAATATTATTGGTAAATATTATTTGGGTGAAAATTTAAATGAAATTTCACCATGTGTTTGACCAGTATTTGGGAAATATATGTTACTTTTTTAGAAAAATATGATTTATACCGATAAGTTTTAAAAACTATCAAAACTAACTATAAATTATATTACAAGTCATTGGATCTTGTTGCAACAAATAACAAGTAGTGTTCATAACACTAGAGCAATGTGGTAGTTTAGAGTGAGTGCAACAAGTATCATTCAATAAATCGTGAAGTAGACAAAACACATGATTTTGTTACCTTGAGCCAATTATTCATCAACAACCATATCATCATTCAATTTTCACTGAATATTTAATCACTACTTTGGTGTTCACGTAAAAAATTATGTAATACAACGCAAACAACTACTATAAATGATGTTTTTGTAAAAGATAAAAGTTTGGGGTTAAATTTCAATTTTTAAAAGATCCCAAATAATGAGATTTTATCCAAATATTAGAAAAAACTAGTATTTGAGAATTTGAAATATTTGTCAAAAATATTTGCCCAATAATGACAAATTGTATGGACAAACATTATTTACCAAATTTTTCCAACTATTATTTAGGAAATCTATGGCCATACGAGCCCTAGAAAAAATTAGTATATGAAAATTTGTGATATCTGCCAAAAATATGTGCCAAAATAGTGACAAATTGTATGGACAAATACTATCTGTCAAAATTTTCCTTAAATATTATTAAGAAAATCTATTATCAAATGACCCCTTATTATATATAGTCTAGAAGGGTGAAGTGTATCTAAATCTTATTAGTATCTAAAATAGAAGTATACAAACTATTTTTGAAACTTTAAGTAATAAAAGAAAAAAACCATAAAGAAAGCATAACAATTAATTTATATTTTTTTTATAGAATGCAATGAGAAGAAAAGATTGTACCAGAATGCATGCCTCCTATTATTGCTATCTTTTTCTCCATAACTCAATTTTATTTTATATATAAAAATTATAATACTATATAATGTAAATATGACCCCAAACTTGGCTTTTAGCTATGACTTGATTTGAAATCCTTTTTTCCCCACCTTGTGTTCTATGTCTCGATTTTGAATTTTAAATAATTTATATTTATACAGCGTAAAACATATTCATAAAAAAATTATCTCTATAATAATAGAATAAAAAAATATATTCCATCACAATCTTTAAATCGTTTCAATAGTGAAATCCTACTTTCAAACAAATAATGATGAGGAATCTCTGCTTTTTTATAAGGCAAAGTACCAAAGGTAATCAAATTAGTGGGAAGATATTAAGAAATGTCTTCCCATAAAGAAACAACTTTTATAAAATTAATATTTTCCAAACCATCTTCTTTTGATTAATTAATTAATTAGGAAAAAGCTTTTCCCAAACACAACGTTAATCAAGCCTATATTAATTACTACCTTAATCATTCTTATTAAAGCTAATAATGCACACCGCTCTGTGTAATCCCATTATACTAGTTGTCCTAGACTACAAAATGTTACACTAATTTTAAAATTAAAAAATATTTCGAGGATATCCTTTTCTTTTTAGGTGTGCTGAAATTTAGTGCCTTTTTGATATGATATACACAACATATTCTAGACATGAATTATATACACTTCGATAAAACAAGGTTTGTTATATCGATAAAATTTCTGAGCTAAATAAAATTTTTTTTCTTAAAATCATTTTGTTGCATATTATGATAGGTTATACGAAAAAATCAGATTAATTTCATATCTAGTTTCATATTCTAATAATGAAAACATTTTAAATTTAATCATATTCAAGTGCAAACAATAATATATATATATATATATATATATATATATATATATATATATATATATATATATATATATATATATATTATTTTAATTTTATTTTTTTAATTATTGTTTTTCATTCACCATCCCAATATGAAAAACATTTTCCATTCCAAGCACACGCATATAATTCAGAATGTATTAGTCAAAGAGGAAAATGTATGAAATGATTAATAAAATATCTTATATTCCTCTTTGATTTGTATGGGTCGGAGAGGAAGTTCATATTCTGTATGATGATTTTCTTTTTAAAAAATGTGTTTATTAATTAAATTATTAGTTTCTTCACGCATTTGGACTTATCTTGTCAAATTGCTTGAGAAAAATACGTAGTTTGTACTTGTTATAATACCAGAGGATGGTAAGCTCGTGCTTTAATTAATTAAAATAATATTTATTAAATTGAATTCATTTGATTTGAATTTAAATTGTAATAGTTTTAATATTTTGAGATCAGGCAAATAGGTTGATGAGTGTTTGATCTTTCATAAAATAAAAGGTTCAAAGTTTAGTACGTTTTATTCTTAATATTAATTACTTATTTTCTAAATTAGTTTCCAAGACTTGATGCTTGTTAGAAAAAAAATACGAAATATAATTGACGAAGAAGATGATTTTGAGGTGTGTAAAATCACTTTCTTTAAAGAGATATTGTCCGTATACATCTTGGAAAAATACAAACAAATTCCTCTAGGATACAACAAAATGCTTTATTTATACATGCAGATTTTTCTTAGAGAACTTATAGAGAGTCTTTATATTTATAGAATTTAAGAGATGACTTTTCATAAGAGTTATATTCTTTCATTAACATGTGACTTAAGATTCATGTTCTTTTCTGAACAATCTATTTAATTTAAAATTTCATATATAACAAAATATCCAACAATACTAACAAGAATTATTAGGGTAAATGTAGTAAAATAGTCATGTCAATCATTATATTCTTAATAAATACGTCAAATTCAAATGTGATTAGTAAAAAATAAACGGAAAAATATTAAAAAGATTTGTAAGGTAAATTAGTAAAAGATACTCTTCAATAATCATGTCAATCATTTTTTTTATAATAAATATATCAAATACGAATGTAATAAGTACAAAGTAAACGAAAAAGTACTAAAATAATTAAAAAGTAAATTAACTTTTTTTTTGTTTATGATTTTTTAAAAAGTGTGTAGATAAAAATATGAACAAACAATAGGAAGAATAAAGTATTAAAAAAAATTAAAAGGTAAATTAGAGAAATATTTTTTTATTTATGATTTTTTTAAAAGTGTGTAAATAAGAATATGAACAAACAATATGAAGGAATAGATTTTTATTAATAATTGTGCATATATAATTTTGTGAATCTCTTAATAGTTTATATTATGCATATGAATTTTATTTTTTTTAAATTAGAATAACCAATCATAAAATGACAAAACATACATATTGGTCCCTCAAGGTTAAACCCACTCTTCTATAATAGTAGAAATAGAAAATATGGTAATTTGGCCCCGTGTAAATATAATTTGAAATTAGAAAAATATTTTGACATGTAATTTAAATATTTTAATTTATATATATTTTTTTTAATCATAAACATGATTATTGTACGAATTATGCACATATATATAAAGACATATTAGTCAATGATAATAGTAGACTAATAGTAACTAGTTATTCTTGCATATAATTCTTTCATATGGTAAAAACAAGATTCTTACCCGAGCATATGTTTTTTTAATTTCCAAAATTTAAAATAATGAAATATTTTTTATAAAAATACAAACTTATTTGTCAAGTTTTACATTTTCAAAAAAATAATGAGATCACAATAAATAATTAGAATCTCAAATCCATTCTTTTTTTAGAGAATGTATAAATCTTAGGGCTCGTTTGGCCATTGATCTCCCAAATAATATTTGGAAAAAAAATTGACAAAATAGTGTTTGTCCATACACTTTGCCATTATTTAGCAAATATTTTTGGCAAATATTTCAAATTTCTGAATACTGATTTTTTTTAGTATTTGGGCCAAATTTCATTATTTGGGATCTTTTAAAAATTGAAAATTATCCCAAGTTTTTATCTTTTACAAAAACACCCTCTATAGTTGTTCCTTACGTTGTCTTACATAATTTTTTACATTAATTCTAAAGTAATGATGAAATATTTGGTGAATGTGAAATGATAATATGATTATTGCTGAAAATGATGAATAATCGGCTCAAGATAACAAAGTCATGTGTTTTGTCTACTTCACGATGTATGAAATGATGCTTGTTGCACACACTCAAAATTACCACATTGCTCTAGTGTCATGGACAAAGATCCAATTGACTTGTAATACAAACTTATGGTTAGTTTTGATATTTTTAAAAATTATGGTATAAATCATATTTTTCTAAAAAAGTGAAATATGTTTCTCAAATACTATGGCTCTACATATGCTGAAATTTCACCAAAATTTTCACCCAAATAATATTTGCCAAGTATATTTTGAAAATTTATTGCCAAACGCTAGCTTAGATTATGATCTCAAATCACATATTCATTTTTTTTTATATAAATAATAATACAAACATGCCCATTAAAATACCATCAAATAGGATTTAGGGAGGATAGAATGAACACAAACGTTATCACCAACTCGTAAGAGTAGAGAGACTATTTTCAAAATAGTCTCAATTGAAGTGTTCAATAATTGATTTAAAACTTATAATTCGAAAATCACATGTCCAAACACCTATTTTATTATCCTTCTTTTAAATAGCACCATTGTTTCTTTAGTCATCAAACACTGCCTCCCCATGAGCCATGGGTTATCCCACAATAATCGAATGTACCAATTTTACGTCAAACAAAACTATTCAAAATAATTTGAGAATCGTTTTTTTTCATTTATATATATATATATATATATATATATATATATATATATATATATATATATATATATATATATATATATATATATATATATATATATATATATATATATATATATATATATATATATATATATATATATATATATATATAAACAGGAAACTCATTTATATTAGGAAAAATATTGTTATCCTATATTGGAGGGAAATGAAGATTTTGTTGAGTTTATACGGGAAAAAAATTATACACTAACTTATATAGAATTTAAAATGTGATGTCAAGTCAGACTTGTAATTTTATATATTTTAGATATAAAAATAAGAATTTTTAAGTAATAATAATCATTTAAATTCAATATTTACTAAATTTTGTAACACAAACACATAACTATTTTTGAATTAAAAAACTTTTAGGTTCAACCAAGTTTATATTCAAATTTATAATCTCACCAGTTTTTTATCACACATTATCGATATGTCAAACAATATTTTAATAAAAGAATTAAGGAAAATGCACAAGTACCCCCCTCAATCTATGCCCGAAATTTTAGAGACACACTTATACTATACTAAGGTCCTATTACTCCCTGAACTTATTTTATAAGTAATTTTCACTCCTTTTCGACCTATGTGGCACTAACTTGAAAAAAAAAAAGTCAACCAGTGTTGGATCCACACGATAGTGCCACGTACAGTGGCGTAGCCACACTTGTGTCAGGGTGTCCAATTGGACACCCTTAGTTGGAATATTATACTGTATATATAAGTAAAATGATAAATTAAGTGGCTAAATAATATATTTTGGACACCTTTGACACAACAATATGATATAATCTAGTGGTTTTAGGCGCCTTGAAATAGTAAAGATACACAAATTTGAAGTGTTTGTGTGTTCGAATTTCACAAGTAGCAATTTTTTCTTTTCAATTTTTAAGAAAAGCAGATTCACTTTAGCACTTGGACACCCTTTATGAAAATCCTGGCTTCGCCAATGGCCACGTAGGCCAAAAAGGGTAGAAAATTATTAATAATATAAGTTGAGGGGGTTAATAGGACCTTAGTATAGTATAAGTGTGTCTGTGAGATTTCGGACATAGATTAAGGGGATACTTGCGCATTATCCCAAAGAATTACTTTAGAATCCTACCTTTTCATCACACCCAATGGTTGGTCTTATATACGTAGCTCTCATATTTAAGCATCAATTTCAAAATTATTCTCTTTCATCGGATTGACGGATTTTGAAGTATATTGCATGAGTACTAAAAAGATCTCAAGAACATACAATGAATTATATGATTTCAAAATTAATTAAAATAGGGGAAAAGAATTACATTTATTTTCTAATAATAATTATATTTAATGCATGACCTGTACCTTGCCTTCTCAATTTATTACTATTAAATACTTTACTTATATTATAAAAAAACATAAATGGTGCTTTGCACCAATATTTGATCTGTATTCTTCATACTACTATTTCATGCCCAAGGGGAAAAAGTAAAAAGTTTCCTAATCAATATAGGTGTCACTGAGTCATTATGCACTAATTCATTTTTAGAGTTTTACGTGACATTATTTGATCGGACATAAAAAAATTTAAATAGATTTATAAAATAATCTATATTAAGAAAACGGATTAATAGTAAAATAATGTTACTTAGAAATAAATTTGTACAAGTACAAACTATTGAAAACAAATAATCATGGTGCCCGTTGACAATTGTTTGTGTCCAATATTGGAATTGTATGAGTACATCATGATTCATGAAGATGATATATATTCACATTTAAAAGAAGAAAATTCAGGGAGAAAAAGTATTAAATGATCAGAAAATATAATTAAATAACACTCTATATCAGACTATATGACATCAAACGTTACTAGTCTAAGAAGTCATCACAAGTAAAGGACACATATTTAACAACACGACAACATTATTTTTTTTTGGTTTTATACCATTCTCGATCAGTCTTTTAACTAAGAAGACAGTCGTAAAAACGAAGCCTATCGCCACGCTAACTATCACAACACTATAATTCCATGAGTGTGATTGAATTTTTAGACAATAGAATATACACCTATTTTTTATTTTGAGAGATAAAAAGATATATATTTAATGAATTCTCGGCTAAAAAAAATAATAAAGAAAAGGAATATCAAAAGAGGGTAATACATGCGTAAGAAAGGAAAACAACGTGATTACTATTTAAATTACTAATTTGTGCTGATTTTTAATTTGACATTTTTATTGTAACTAATGACGATATTAATTTATTATTAAAAAACAATTGAAAATTAAGTGATACTCCACATGACGTCAAACTAGCCTTAGAAGTCACGAGTTTAGGACACATATTTAAATTGTTAAGTTAGACAAAATTTTAATTTAAGATCTAATATGAATTTAATGACATCAATTTATTTTTGTAAAGAAAAATATATATTTGACTTTGAGTTATTTTGATCTTTCGATTATTTTATTTAGTTTTATTATTTTAAGCAAAGTCTACTATACTTTGATTTGACGTTGCATGTGTTAAGCGTGATACCCCTTGTAACTAACATATTTAAATCCAAATCTTTAAATTAAATTAACTATTTATTTCCAATCATTTTAGTCTACTACTTTAACTTCAAAGGGGCAATATATTTTCACTAAAAGATTCTCAAAATGTATTATCGTAATCTGAAATCTAATAAAATGACTGCTCACTGTACTATTTTCAAACAAGTTTTTCTAAAATTTTACTTTAGAAAGTATTTTTTTATTTTTCACCGAGTGTTCAGAGTCCATATTGGAGCTCCAACTAAATTTGAATCTCGCTCTGCAAGGCCCATTCAATGGTGGCACTATCAACAGGATTTTCTCCATACCCAAGACTCGAACTCGAAACCTTTGGTTAATGATAAACATCTCACTAAAGTTAGTACTTTAGAAAGTTAATTTGCTCTATCTGATTAGACAAGAAAATCGATGGAATTAAGCTAAAAAAAAAAAGTGAAAGTAAACTTTTAAATTTTTGAAGCTTATGGATCATTCATTGATGTAGCCCAAAGGCCACAGGCCCACAGCTACTTCGGCCCAAATATGAGAAAAAATATCTTTTGGGCTTAGACGGAAGCGAAATAGCAGTAAAATGGACGGGCTTTTAACTCATTGGGTCGTTCGCCTAATTATTTTCAAATATACACAATAAAATAAAGTAATTAGTATACAATAAATATAAGCATGTTTTATTTATATAACAATAACCAAAAAACATAGTAAATATACGATATCGTTTGCAAATATTCATAAAAACTATATACTAACTATACAATATTGCTTATATATACACTAGTTATACACTAACTTTATATTATGATACACTCAAAAAACACAATATAGCTTAACTATACATGAAATATACACTAACTATACATGAAGTATACAAGAAAAATTCAATATGAATCAACTCAAAATCACTTCTAAATAATTCATAAAATCCTTGATATTTCAAATCCTTTAATATATAATTCACCTGAAACGATTAACATTTTGAGAAGAAAGATTGATTAAGAATCCGTCTCATCAATTTTGATGATACCATATCATGTTGACTAAACAAGGTAATTTATTACCTTAATGATTCATTCACATCCGATGTAATTATTATTATTATATACACCTAATCAATTTTAGTACCATACGTACTAACATCTTGCAGCAAATGAGTCAATCCATTGTAAGATGATCCTCCTTCTTCAATAGCTTCTCTTGCCATTTCCTTAAACTCTTTTGCTCTGTTTTTGAATCCCTCTGTTTCTTCACTCGTCATTACTCTCTTTATTGCTTTACTTATTTCTTCTCTTTTCACTCCTTCACTTACTGCTGCCTCCCATTTCACTGAACCAACCCCAACCCCAATCCTCAAAACATCAGTCACCAACCTCTCATTCAAAAATTGCTCTGCAAACAGTGGCCATGTCACCAATGGCACCCCTGCTGATATTCCTTCCAGCGTCGAATTCCATCCACAATGAGTCACGAATGCTCCTACACCTTCGTGATCAAGAATCAACACTTGGGGTGCCCATCCTCTTATGATTAATCCTTTTTCTTTCGTTCTTTCCTCGAAACCTTCAGGTAGACACGAGTTTTCGTTTTCTTGTTTGAATATACTTTCTCTGATAACCCAAATGAATTCCTGTCCAGAATCTTCAATTCCCATTGCAAGTTCTTGAATTTGTGATCCAGTGAATTTTACTCCGCTTCCAAAACAGATGTAAATAATAGAACTTGATTTCTTCGAATCAAGCCATTTCAAGCACTCGTGTTTATTGATACAGGATTTCATTCCTCTTTCTACTTTATATTCAATGTCTCTGTTGCACAGTGAAAGCGGCCCAATAGCCCATGATTTATTATTTTGAAGTTTGGTATAATGTTCAAAATAATCTGGTTCAAGTTCGTAGAAACTGTTGAAGATTACTCCATAGCTCTTCGAATTCGCCTCCCTGACTTCATGAAATATCTGGAATATAATTGCCTCTTTCTCTTCTAGATCAAACGGAGACAATTGCGTTCTGGTCAGCCTGATTTGATGAGGCAAATTCGGTACAACAAATGTTTCAGAATCAGTTGACACATTCTTGAAAGGTTTATTACGTTTGATACTTTCCGCAACACAAAGAGCAAAGAAACCTGTGCCATGGTAAACAATTCTTGGAATGTTAAATTTGGCCGCAGAATCATTACTCCAAGGGAATAACATATCTGAAACGATGCAATCGGGACGACACTCTTTAACAAGATTCTCAAATGGTTCTTGCATCATAGCTGTAGCTTTGAAGAATTTGTGGAACAATACAGGGGAAGGAACGAGATCGAGGCGTTCACATCCTTCAGGCAAATCATTCTCCACAGCTTGAAATGTTATCAAACGGATGTCAATTTCGATACCTAAATGCTTGTTTCTTTGAATAGAATCAAAGAAAACTGATTCATTGAGAGGAGTAGTGATTATAGTGGCCTTAACACCGCGCGAAGCAACGAGCTTAGCCATGTCAAGTGTAGGAATCATGTGGCCATGAGCCATCATGGGAAAGAAGAAAAAATGAAGTGGACTCATACTTTCAAATTTCTGTTTTACTGGGAATGAGCTTATTAGTTCTGTTTAGTTGTAAGTGAAGGATTGCATAATACTCCTATATTATAGACGTTTTTTATTACTGTGTAAAATTTGACTTTTTGTTCAAAACAGGAAAACTGTTGAGACAAATTTATTGCGTTTGCTATTTACTTTGTAATAATCCATTAAAGGAATTGCACTAGATGATTTCAAATTGTCGGCCACTCTTGAGCTACATTGTTAATCGACTCATTTCCACCACCTAACTTCACCATCTTTGTCTTGTTACTATTGCGAATCCAGTGTACAATTGTCTTGTTATGTTTGAGTTCATTCATGATCCAGCAATTTGATGATCAAGAATCCTGAATCACCGATCGGACTACAGCCTCCACCGACTCGGGATAACATCGACAGAAGAAACAGGTATCAATAATGAGCTGACGGTGTTTGTGATTGACACACAGCGAAAGAATCAACTTCCTTTGCATGCCTATGGGAGGAAGTGAGTTGCAAAAGTACAAACTCAAAACAATTAGATTAATATTTTTATTTAGATATTTATAATTTTTGGGGAAAAAAACTTAGTAAATATTATAAACATAATTTTATTTGTGGATTTGATTAACATGTGATAACATTAACATGATGTAATTAATACTATTTTGTCGATATTTATGATAATATTTTAAAATTATAATTTATAATTTAATTTAATAATTATAAAAAAATATAATTTTTATAAAAATGGACTGATCCGGCAAGTCTGTAGCCCACGTATTTGTGGGTTGAATCGATCATTTTCTAGCCCACATTAGAAATGGGCTAACTCGGCCTGACCATAAAATGTCATAACTTGTATGAATTAGCTCAAACGGGATGGACACACACCTCCAATTCTTTTGTTACTTACGAAAATGACCATTCTAGCTATTGTATGCCTTCTAGGGGTTATGGCGGCCTAAATAAATCTCTAAGGGGTCATTTCATATGAGGGATAATATTTCGGAACAAAATATGGAATTATTTTATGATGTACTTAGTTAAGATTATTAGTTAGTTCCAGAATTATTCATCCCATCTATTTATACTATAAGATAACTTTTTTCTTATTTCATTACTATACAAACCATATGATAATTACATATGTGTGGACATTATGAAATTTATATTACGTGTAATAACCTGGCAAAAGAAAAAATAAACAGTGTGTAACAAAAGATCACACCTGCAGAGGGAATATGGTCAAACGAGAATGACAGAAAATGGTAGAGCCCAAAGTATTTATTTTGGAAAACTATAGTCAAAACAGTCGGGCCGGGCGAGTAATTACAACGCAATAAACTTGAGATCTGGCGTCTCATAATTTGGCAGCACTCACAAAAGTCTTTGGCCTTATGGAAGTATTCAACAATTGCGGAGACACATAATTCAATAAATCAATTAGTACTAATTATTCCATTTTAATTCTACGTATTATTCACATGTCCAAATTTCAAATTGACTACACGAATTTGGAGCAATTAGTCAAGAAGAGTCGTACTTTGTTTTCCTACCATAGTACATACACGCATCATCTTAGTGTTTGTCATTAATATGAGGAGGTGTGACAAAAGTTTTATATTGATAATCGAGATATCTTAATACGTTGGTAATATTAACTTGAAGTTCAACATGACTATGGATGGAAATATTCTTTTGATGTCATTAATTATGATCAACAAGTGACAAAAGGTACGTAATATGATCAAATCAGCAAAACAGAACACAGAATATAGTAACATACAATGTTTTTTCTTCTTTTTTTGAATCACTACTTAATGACCTGTGGAACTATATGAAGTTATATCTTGTAGCAAAGTAGCCCATCCATTGTAAGATGATCCTCCTTCTTCAATAGCTTCTCTTGCCATTTCTTTATACTCTTTAGCTCTGCTTCTGAATCCCTCTGTTTCTTCACTCGCCATTACTCTCTTTATCGCCTTTGCTATTGCTTCTCTTTTCACTCCTTCACTAGCTGTTCTCTTCCATTGCATCGAACCAACGCCAGATCCAGTTCTCATTACCTCAGTCACCAACTTCTCATTGAAAAATTGTTCCGCAAATACTGGCCATGTCACCATGGGTACCCCTGCTGATATTCCTTCCAGAGTCGAATTCCATCCACAATGAGTAACAAAAGCTCCAATAGCTTCGTGATCAAGAATCAGCACTTGGGGTGCCCATCCTCTAATAATTAAACCATTTTCTTTTGTTCTTTCCTCGAATCCTTCAGGGAGCCAATCTTCATTCCCTGTTCTAATAACCCAAATGAAATCTTGTCCAGAAGCTTCTAGTCCCATAGCAAGTTCTTGCATCTGTGCTGTAGTGAAATCTGCTGTACTCCCAAAACAAACATAAACAATGGAACTTGATTTCTTCGAATCAAGCCATTTCAAGCACTCGTGTTCATCGATAGATGATTTCCTCCCTCTTTCAGCTTTATCTTCAATATCCCTATTGCACAGCGAAAGCGGACCAATAGCCCAATTTTTTCTAGCTACAACCTTAGTGTAATGTTCAACATAATCTGATTCAAGCTCATAAAAGCTATTGAAGATAACTCCATAGCTCTTCGCATCCGATTCCCTCACAGCTTTAATCATGGGAGCCATACCCGTCTCTTCATCCGATTGCTCAAACGGAGACAACTGTGTTCTAGTCAGCCTAATTTCATGTGGCAAATTCGGTACAACAAAAGTTTCAGTATCAGATGACACATTTTTGAAAGGCTTATTACGCCTTATGCTATCTCCAACACAAAGCGCAAAGTAACTAGTTCCATGGAATACAATTCTTGGTATATTAAATTTGGCTACACTATCAGTAGTCCAAGGAAGGAACATATCAGAAACAAGACAATCAGGTCGACATTCTTCAATAAGCAGCTCGAATTCATCTTTCATCATAGCTGCAGCTTTTAAGAAGTTTGGGAGTTTGTCATCAGAAGGTATAAGATCAAGACGCTCACAATCTTCAGGCAAATCATTCTCCTTAGCTGGGAATTTCAGTAAACGAATATCAATTTCAATACCTAAATGCTTGTTTCTCTCAATAGCTTTAGAGAAAACAGATTCATTGAGAGGTGTTGTGATTATAGTGGCTTTAACACCACGAGAAGCAACAAGCTTGGCCATGTCAAGTGTAGGTATCATGTGGCCTTGAGCCATCATGGGAAAGAAGAAAAAATGTAGCTGACCCATTTGTGAAAATGCTTAAATGAAACAAAGAAAAGTAAAATATTTTGTAGTTGTAATTGCATGAGTGTCACTTTATATTATATATACGTGGAATTGTTAGTGACTTTCCTTGAAGTTGCATATAAGACTAACTTGTTATTCAAGTTGGTTGTAAGGACGTAACGTAAGCACTCACGTGGTTGATTTAACACGCAAAAACCAAACTACTCATCGCGGTTTGATTGGTTTAAAATTAGTATATTTATAGAATTTTTTTAATAAAAATCATGACTAAAACATAAATACCTAAATTTTTTCATATAAATAAATTTAATTTCAAAAATAACTTTTCCTTATATTGGAAAAAAATGAAACGACAATAGTGGGGACCAGGGTATGGAGATGCCAAATTTCTTGGGATGCAACTTTATAGGTGACATATGCCCTTCCGTCACAAGTCAAGTGAAACACAACTTTTCCTATTATTATTAACGTTAATTTAAAGAGCAGTGTTTTGTTCAAAGACGAAAACATTGTTTAAAGCATGAGGGAGTCAGTTCGATTGAGACATTGGATACTACTCCGTCGTCTTATATTTACTTATCTACTATACTATATATTTATCTAATTTAAGAAATTAACAAAAAATTTAACATGTTATGTCTATTTTACTTTTATTATAAAAATTAAAATATTTATTTTTCAATATCTAAATGACTTATTTTTAATAAGGATAATTTGATAAAATAATCTTATCATTTACTACTTCTTAATTATTATTTCAAGTCATTTATAAATAACTATTATTGATAATCTTTATTTCAAGTCAATAGTAGATCGTTATTAGTTGACAGAAAGAAAGAAGTAATATGTACCGTTTGACAAATCAACTAGAAGATGGCAAGATGAATTTTGTTTATTAGCTGCTAAATTATTGTAGGAACCGATAATTACCATTTGAGTTTGGCGGAATTCTTGAGAAGGTGGTGGGGTTTGTGGATTTCGTTGAAGTCAGTAGTTCTTTTTATAGATTTTATATCTGTAGCAGGGGTGGATCCACATTGGATCCAGGGTGGTCACCCGAACACTCTCGATATAAAATTACACGATATATAAGGTAAATTTTTTATATTTTATAGATGTATATATTTTGAACTCTCTCAATAACAATTAAAATTAGATGGCTCAATAATAAGACCCCTAAATATTAAGTTGCATGCCTCAGATTTGAATCCTATAAACAACATTTTTACTTAATAATAAAATAATTAAAATAAAATCATATAAATGCTCCTAGTTCCAACTCCACCTTTCGGTGACCACTTCATCAAAAATAAAATAGAATTTGATTTATTGACCTAGACTTTGGAGTTAATAACTCTTTTTTCCATGAGTTTACGACTTTTTATCTTTTTATATTGTTTAACTCGTACTGATATATTTTTAAAAAGTTTTAATTAAAGATATATAATAGTAAGCTATCATTATTAGTAAATTTTTTAACTCTAAATTCAACTATCACTGTTTTGATTTAATTACTTAATATAAGAATAATAAAAAAGAAAACATACTCTCACTATTCACTTTTAATTGTCATATTTCGTTTTACAATAGTCAATTTCATAGACTCTTAATTTGTAGAAATAAAATGGAGAGGGCAAAGATATAAAGACACCTAGGAGTTGAGAAGTACTCTATTATTGAGCTAGCATTGGAGTATAGTCTATAGACTCTTAGGGGTCGTTTGGTAAAAAAATAAACAATGCAGGAATTAGCAATGCAGGGATTATTTTTATCAAGTGTTTGGTTCATTGTTTCTTATCTAATTTTGTGTGTGGTTTAAAAGTTTTAAAAATAAAACTTTCCAATTATACCCTAGAGTTATTATGAGATTTTGTATTTCATGTAATTGAGTCAAAGTAGATAATTAACGGAGAATATTATTTTTTTATAACATTTTTAACTAGTTAGGAGAATAAAATTTTTATTGTCATGTTCACTATTTTCTCACTTAAATTATTTGAGAGTAAATAATTATCATCTTAATAAATTAGAGTTAATAACTCAAAAGGTCACACAACTATAATGATTATAGAGAAAATTTATTGAACTTTGTTTTGTATCAATAAATTTTAAAAAACTCTTTATCATAAAATAAAATAAAAATATAAAATAAATATAGAAAAATAAATTAAACTATTATTATACTCGAGATGCTCTTGTTTTAGACTACTTGTGTAATGTTTAATGAACTTTCATTAAGAGACAATATTTTACTTATGAATTGTTCTTAAATTCATACATCAACATTAACATATTAGTCGGATTATAATATTTTATATTAATAATAAATAGATTAAGTAATTCATATTTTAAAAACAAAAAATTATATCTAAATAATAAAATTTGTAAGCTAATTTATTTAAATAACTTTATTAGTATAAATATAAAATATAAAATATAAAATATAAAATATAAAATCAAAAAAATAAATAAAATATTAAAAGGATTTAAGGGGTATTTTTGTCTTTACCTAGAATAGTCCCATGGTATTAGAGCTAATACCACCAAATGGAAGGTATTAGTTATACACCCTCTAATACCATATAGGGTGCATAACTAATCCGTAGATTGATAATATATAGACCCAATTTTTTTACCAAACATAGTATTAAATAATACCATACATAATACTTGGACTATGTCTCCTAATACTCCCTACCAAACAACCCCTTAACGTTGAAACATAGGAGTAATAAATATTTACATTTATATTTTTTTACAAAGTTCAAAATGAACCACGAAGGGAGTGATGAGTGGATGACAAAAAATGGAAATTAAATACTCTTAAATATTCATTGAAGAGTTTGGCAACAAAATAATAGAATGAGTTATTGAAGCAGTACGTCTCTCAACCAACGTCGATGTCCTTCTTCGAAAAATTAAAATCACATCAGACATAAATAAAAAAATTTAGCCTATTAATTTCACACTCAACTAAATAGAACGTTAGCAATTTTGTATGGTCATTTTTGAAAAAATAATTGTATTATTTATAGAAAATCATTTTCTTATAAAATAAGAAATTTTTTTAAAAAATAATTGTATAAAAATATAGAAAACATAAAACAATAACAAAAAAAAGTATAAAGTATGTGTGGTTCAAAGTTAGTACGCGCAACTGACCTCGCAACACTTATAACAGATTTTCGGCATTACATGGTTTCGATACCAAAAGCTCATTCGATATCTTCGAACACAAATCAAATATGCAAATTAAACCATTCATAAAACCCGTTAGAATCACTATATATAAAATTTTACTTGTGCAAATTTATGGTTCTTAGTTCTTGAAACAGAGCATTCAAATCACTGTAAGATGATCCACCTTCTTCAACAGCCTCGTTCGCCATTTTCTCAACTTCTTTTGCTCTCCTCCTCATTTCCATTGATTCTTCCCCAACCATTACACGCTTCACTGCCTTTGTAATTGCTTCACTTTTCACATTATCCACCATTATGCTCCATTCCTCTGCCCCAACTGCTACTCCAATTTTCAGTACTTCAGTTATCAATTGCTCATTCAAGAATTGCTCTGCAAACATAGGCCAAGTCACCATTGGAACCCCTGCTGATACGCCTTCAAGTGTCGAATTCCATCCACAGTGAGTTAAGAAGGCTCCTATAGCCTCGTGATCAAGAATCAGCGTTTGGGGTGCCCATCCTCTTATGATTAATCCTTTTTCTTTTGTTCGTTCTTCGAATCCTTCTGGAATCTTGCCTTTCCTAATTACCCATATGAATTCTTGCTCTGAAGCTTCAAGGCCTAATGCAATTTCTTCCATTTGGGTATCAGTAAAGTTAGACATGCTCCCGAAACAAACATAGATTACTGAATTTTGTTTCTTCGTGTCCAGCCATTGCAAGCACTCATGTTGTGTGTCTTCGCTTTTATGGATTTTTTCTTCGTTTTTTCTGTTGCAGAGCAAAATGGGTCCAATGTGCCATGCTCTTTTACCCAAAACCTTTCCGTAATAATCAGCATACTCTGGTTCAAGCTCATAGAAGCTATTGACAATAACCCCAAAACTTGTTGACTCGGATTCCTTCACTTGTTCAATAAACTTAGTCATTTCTGTTTCTTCTCGATCATACGAAGCTAATTTCATCCTTGTGAGCTTTACCTTATGGGGAAGATTCGGGACAACGAAAGGTTCAGTATCTGAACACACATTTTTCTGAGGCTTGTAATGCCTAAGGTTCTCCAAAGCACAAAGCGCAAAGAAGCCCATCCCATGAAATACCTGTAAAATTAAACTTAATCTTTAAGTACAGATGAGAGAACAATGGACGTAGGAAGCGTTACAATAAATGAAATTGAATAATACCAATCTAGGGATATCAAACTTGGCAGCAGATCCTGTAGCCCAGGGGAAGAACATGTCAGCAACGAGAGCGTTGGGTTGACATTCATGGAGTAGTAGCTCTAGTTGTTGTTGAAGCATGGTGGTAGCCTTGAAGAATTTGGGTACCAAATCATCAGAAGTCAATTGATCCATTCTTTCACATCCTTCAGGCAAACCAGCTTCCACTGCTGGGAATCTGATGGCTTTGACATAAATTTCTAGCCCCAAATGTTTGATTTTTTCAATGGATTGAATGAAGATGGGTAAGTTCAGAGGAGTGGTGATAATAGTTGCCTTTGCACCATGTGAAACGAACAACTTGGCCATGTCCAAAGTAGGAATTATGTGGCCGTGCGCCATCATTGGAAAGAAAAAAATATGGAGCTGGTCATCAGCTATTACAACCATTGTCACAAACACTTGGTGTGCCTGGTTTAATATAACAATTTGTGCTAGAAATGTAAAGAGAAATTGATTGTTTTATAGTAAACTAGATAAAGGTTCTCTAGAACATGAAAGAACTCTCTTGAATGAAAGAAGTTTAGCTAGAACACAGAAGAAAGAACGTTTTTCTTTCTTAAGCTTCGTGTTAATTTAAATCTTTTTCTACTATAGAAATAATTGTCTTTTTACTAAAAAAAAACAAGTCTTAATTGACTGCAAAACACTATCTTGCATGATACTTGGGGCTCGTGAAGGATAAGCATAAATAATTTTGAGATAAAAAAATAATTTTGAATTAAAATTTAGATTTCTTGTTTGATTGACATGTTTGAAAATAACTTATCTTACAATTTATATCATATTGATTGAATAAGTTATCTCATATACATGATGGGATAAATTATCCCAAGATAATTAATCATGAAATAACTAATTTTCAACCAAATTATCCCGCGATTAGCACCTTTTATCATGACTTGTGTAAAGGTACTGCGACCCCTAGGCAACTATGTTTAAGTTACATCTAGGTCACAAACTAGTTTACAATCGTCTAAGACAAGACTTGGAAGCAACTAACGAGCTCTATTTTGATATCTAGCGTCTTCTGCAACGCCTTTGTTTCTTCCAAGTTTTAGCATACGGAACAGCGCAATTTGTTCTTCTTTCCCATGATGGCTCATGGCCACATGATTCCTACACTTGACATGGCAAAGCTCGTGGTTTCTCGTGGTGTTAAGGCCACCATAATCACCACTCCTCTCAATCAACCTGTTTTTTCTAAAGCTATTCAAAGAAACAAGCAAGACGGAAATGAAATAGACATCCGTTTGACCAAATTCCAAGCTGTTGAAAATGGCTTGCCTGAAGGATGTGATCTGTCTCACAGGATTTCACCTAAGACAACTAAGCTTGCAGCTCTATAGGTCCTGTTGTTCTTGAGGATGATTCTTCTCTTTAGTGTTAGCCTTTGCAAGAGTTCCCGAGAGTTTTCAAGCTTCTATAAGCTTGAACCAGATTATGTTGAATGGCTACGGAGTTATCTTCAATAGCTTCTATGAGCTTGAACCAGATTATGTTGAATATTACGCCAATGTTCTGAGTATGAAAATCTGGGCTATTGGCCCACTCTCGTTGTGTAACAGGGACAATGAAGATAAAGCTGAAAGAGGGAAGAACTCCTCAATTGATATGTTGCATGATTCGAAGAAATCCAGTTCCATCATTTAGCAATTTTCACTGCTTCACAAATAGGAGAGCTTGCTATGGGAATGGAAGCTTCTGGACAAGAATTCATTTGGGTTGTACGACCAGATAACAAAGAGTGTCTGCCTGAAGGATTCAAGGAAAGAACAAAAGGAAAAGGCTTAATCATAAGAGGATGGGCACCACAACTGCTAATTCTTGATCACCGAGCAGTGGGAGCACTTTTGTCGCTCATTGTGGTTGGAATTCAACCCTTGAAGGAATAGCAGCTGGGTTGCCAATGGTCACATGGCCCGTGTTTGGAGAGCAATTCTATAAGAAAAGTTGGTGATTGAGGTTTTGGATTGGCGTTGGTTCAGTACAATGGAAGAGAATAGATAGCGAGGGAGTGAAAAGAGAAGCAATAACCAAGGCAATAAAGAAAGTCATGGTGGGTGAAGAAGCAGAAGGATTCAGAAGCAGAGCTAAAGCATACAAGAAAATAGCAAGACAGGCAGTTGAAGGAGGAGGATCATCTTACACTGGTTTGACTAATTTACTGCATGATAAGTGCATATAGTTCTACAAGTAACTAAGTAGACCATTTTATTCCGCAACTCCACTACAATATGTCCAAGTAAAAGATGAGAGCAAATAAAACTAACATGTGAGAAGTCTTACGTGTTACATATATTTATATAACGTGTACAACAAGTAGAAATATCTTCACACCAAATTAAACCATAAAATCTAATTTTGCCATTGCACAATAAACGCAGCAATCAGCAATGGAGTCTCAAGTCGTCAAACTCTAGAGTTTTCTTACAAATTGTATTGCATTACGTAGAATATCGTTTAGATTTTCATACTACGACAAGTTTGAGAACTAACCAATGGTAGTGTGTCTGGCACCTGGGGCCTCCTTTTATCAAATGTTTGCTACACAGGGAGTTTAGACTCTGTACCATCTTTCTTGGATTTCGAGCTCACAAGCATCACGTTTATACTTACCAGCAGGTACTTGGGCAAAATAATCCCCTGCTTCCCCCTTCTCCCAATGATGCCACACTTGGTACAGTAGGAAGCCAAGGACAAAAGAATGGAAGAGTACATATATATATTACATATAATACAGCAGCATCATTGCTTGACATGAACAAACAATTAGCATTGGGACCCAAGTGTCATTGGGCATTATCAGTAGTGCGTTTTATTTGAAGAGCAGCTCTAACAACATTGCCCCTTGTGATAATCCCAACCTTCACATTTCAGCGAACAAGGCTTCATCAGAAATTACATGACGCTGACAAATTCAGTAAAAGGAAAAAAAAACAAGAAAAGGGAACGAGAGGGCAAATTACCAGTTTACCATCAACATCTACAACTGGTAGCCGACGGTATTTCGTTTGGAGCAACAACCTATAATCAGCAGAATATCTCATGAAGGCAACTTTACAGTTAAATTGCTGAATGAATAATACAGATTCTCATTAGGTGATAAGCAAGTATATTATAGTCAAGCAGCAGCAGAAAAAGATCAGCGAGAATTCTCTGCCTTACATAACAAGTCTCTTGCAGTCTTCCCAAATAGATAGGTATAAAACAGAAATAGGCATTAAAAAGAATTTGAAGGTTACCAAAAGCACTAGCTAACTGGAATCTTGTACCAGCTTATAATATAAATAAGCTGACCAAAAGCTTGTTTAATTACCTCGCAGCATCTTCAAGGTTGGTGTTTTCACAGACGGACAATGGACTCGGTGTCATGACATCACCAACAACTTTTCCATTAGTTTTACTCAGTAGCTTTTGAACCTCATTGAATGTCTACAAAATCACAGAATCAAAGCAAGATACTTAAACAAGATATTGATGAAAACTAAACATAATTCATGGACTAAGAATTTCCTTGTACACTACAAATGACATGTATTTAAAGTAATATCCAGAAAGCTCTTTTTAGTATTATTTTTTTTCTTTTTTGAGAGAGAGATAAGTGAGTGTAATCCTAAATCCACCCTCGAAATGAGAGCCAAACTCAAAAGTGAACACTGGCTTGTAATATCTATCACTCGCAAAAACTATATCCAAGCATGTTATCGAACATTGCCATCCACTATTAGAACAAAAGATTATAACATACCTTCCAAGAACTATCAACATCAGGAAACAGATTTGTGTCAGCCTGGCCAGCTCCTGAGTAAGAACATGAAATATATATGAAAATAGAAGAAAGAGGAACTAAGGTGTAACTTCTACCAATGGGGGATAAATTATACTTTTAACAAGAGTCAACAATTAAAGGAAGCTTACAAAGAAATAGTAACCACACATTCATCAAAAGTCAAACTGGTTACTATATGTCCTATTGCTGATAAAAGATTTATTGGATATCTCATTGGCTCATTGCCAGAAGCCCAGCAAACCCACGATAGACTTGCTGTCATTATCTATGATAATGGCATGCAACAAAAATAAGGTATACCTGCATGTGCTGTTCATTCATATGTATATCTTTCAATTTTTTTCTTTAGTAAATTTGTCAGCTGAATTTGAAAGGTGTAGCTCAGCAAGACTACAAACAACAATGTTTTCTTTCAGATTCAACATCGACTACAAACAATATTGAATCTAAACCTTAATCATCATTAAGGAAGGTGTCAACTAATTTAAGAAAATGTCTGCTGATGCATTTAACAAAGCATTACTGCCAGAAGGACATTTAAATTACAAAAGCTTCCCCTGCTGTACCTTCTGGGAGCTATTTCTGAGTTATCTGTGGAATACTTAATCAATAAGGTAAATATTGTGTTCAAATAATGCTTCTATTTGTAGAAATTGTCCAGACAATAAAGAATTTTCATGTTACTTATACATTTTAGAGGCATATGCAATTGTACAGTAGAGTGCCCCAGAATACAGAGAAATCCGACAGCTTTGCTTCATTAGCAACCAACCCTTGATGGTATGCTTGATTATTATAGTCTCAAAGCACTATATAATTACTCATCTCAGCCCCTTTCCCCAGGACTCGAATCATATTTTCACCAGTAAAACCTGAAAAACCAAAAGACCTGTCTAGATCTGTTCAGATTTTAGATTCCCCATTAAACAAGAAGATAACCTTGCTTGTTTAACGTTATGTGCCTCGTTAAAAATTCAGAAGTCACATGTCACTCATGCAGTCTCAGCAGAATGTTATGTGACCTTTACCAGAATTAGGGAAAAGAGCATTCATAGCATCCATTCCTTTGCCTGCTTGCCTCCATTGATTAGACCTCCTGATCCTAGTCCTACTCCTTTCCCTTCATTCCTAGAGCTAAGAAGGCATATTCCTTATACTTAAGCATTCAGTTCCCCGGTAAAAGCAGGCTTCTGGATTCCTAGCTCCTATTAAGACTCAATTTTTTTATTCATAATATTCAACAACTCAACTTTGACAGCTCTGTGAATAGAATAATGAAGTATAAACATCATCCTTGAGATTTTAAAAATGAGAACAATGTGACACTGATATATTTACAGATTCCATGTTAAGAGCGCTACCCCATCATAGCTACTTTAATATTGCTCATGAGCATCACTTAGAAACATGGTTGTGACCAGAATACAGCATTTTTGAGAGAAGTTCCCAGAAGAGTAATGAGGTTGCAAAAGTATAAATTTGTTCAGAAAACCTCAATGATACCTGATATAGAGTCGAGTGCCAGTAGGTCATAATCAGAAACAACGCCAACCTGCAACAATGCCGCACCTTCTGTCAGTGCATTTATAACTTGATCTAAAAGAGAGCATTCACAGTAAATTAAAAATAAAAAATAAAAGAAAAGAGCAAGAGAGAGAATTTCCTTTTAAAATCAAAAAGATCATGATAGCTGTCACATGCAAGACAAGTTGTCTAATATATATCATGAGAGAAATCATACTACAACTACAATAAAAGACTCCTAAAGAATAATGGACATACAATAAAGCGTACCCAACGTGGCTGAACCATAAATCAAACTAGTTAGTATCGTACAAATGGATCTTTTTACTCTAATTATGCTCTATACTCTGCATGGATTTCAAGAGAAGACATTTCTCGTTGCAATATTGTCGTATATAATACATACTTCTTATGCATCAAAGCGACAACGACCTGAATCTCAGCACAACTTGATCTCGGTGGATCAAGGCAGAAACACCACTCTACCACTTACAAATACCCTGTTGGTTTGCAAAGAATTTTACCTGCAACTCGACCCGAAATTGTACTTCAAGGCGATCAACACGACACTTCCATTACAATGACTAAGGCAACAACATGTACCCTTGGGGTTGGAGGTACCTGCTATGGGTCAGAGACGACAAGTGCTGAAGTGCATACATCACATATCATCTGGACTCTTGACTTAGAGAAGTTCAGCTACAATCTAACTGCAAATCGCAGTAGCTTTACAGCGTTGCCTCATCAACCAAGCGCAATGACCAATTTATGTGAATCAACAGTGCCTCTCATAGTAGTTTAAATTACTACTGAGACACTGTCATCGGTAGGTACAATTTTGCATGTCTCACCCAAAAAAAATTCTATTATAACATGGATATATTTCTCCAAGTCCAGAAAAATAAAGGATACATACCCCAATTCTTGCCTTCCTACCAATCCACCACAAAGCTTCTCTATCCCAAGCCCAAACCCCCTCCTCTTCCAGCTATTGCAACTAGACATTTGTGAGCCAAATTGAGAAGATAGCTAGTAACTAGTAAGACATATCTGAAATATTTTGATGATCGTAATAATATCCTGGTAGTTTCAATTAGCAATAGGATTTCACATACCAGGAAAGTACCTGTTTAAAAGGAACTGGGGAGAAGCGGACAGCCCAGGTCAGAACACTAAGGTGATAAATGAAGTGCCTTTCAGAGGGGATCCTCCAGACATCTCACATTTTATCTAGGGATTAAGTTGCTTAAACGGTTTGAACGATACCAAAGTCAGATTAGAGAAGTCAACAGAACTCCCATTGGACTAGCCATATGACATTTCTTGGATTGACTAATCAGAAGAGTTGCCCCCACCCTCGGCTCATTGCTTCTTTATCAACATGGCTAACATGAAACTGCATGTTGCAAATTGTTAACATTCAGCTTACACTTGTCCCAATGAAGAGGCATCCTCGCACAAGGTATCATCTCAATTACATGAATAGACATGCCTCGCACCTCTTCACGGAAGAAGCCAAATGTGAAGATGATTTCCAAATGCTCCAAAACAAGGACATATAAAATGAAGGCAAAACCTTAAACATAATAGTGATCCCTTGCTAGTACTTTTCACCCACAAAGATCAGACTTTACTTGTTTGCAGAATATCTTAATGCAATGTTGTTATTAAATTACAAACACTGCAAAAGTATAACATAAATCTATTAAAATACTCATCATTCCACACATGGAAGATATGGACTATGTAAGCTATTAACATACATCTTTCCAAGAACTTATGGAAGCAAATTAAGAGGAATTACCAATTTCCAGTCATCATCAACTACAGGAAGCCCAGTAACTCTTTTTTCCACAAGCATCTCAAGGGCTGCAAATCAAATTGCAGAAATAAAGGAAAATAGAATTATGAGCATCTTTACAGTTAAAGTTATCAAAAAAAATATTGTACATATGTGTCTTTAAATTTTAAAAACCAGGAAAGCAAATCCAGAAGTACCTTCACCAACTTTAGTTGTAGTTTTTACTACATGTAAATCGTCTTTCCTAGTCATAAAGTCACCAACCGAGTAATGTCCATCGCTTGGCTGAAAAATCAAAAGTAACTCATTAGGTTGAGCAAATCAAAACATTGAAGAAATTTCTCCGACCAAAAAATAACTAGCAAAATAAGGGTGGGTTAACATCAAAGCAGTTCTTCTACCTCTACCCTGACCTCCCTCTCCTCCTACTCTTGACCATCTTGTACATGTTGATGTGTGATGTGACATGTTCCGATTATTAGTTAAATTTAGCTTGTTGTATATATCAATGAAAAAATACAAAGTTGATGCAAAAGCTAAGCATACGGTGCAGCATACCAAATCATTATGTGAGTATTGAAAGCATCAACTACTGGAAATCAAGCTAGACATGTGATGCAGCATACTAAATCATACTATGTGAGTGTTGCAACAAGTGTTAATTTTGTTATTCACAGTACTCAAATACCGTAACACCATAGTTCTGCTCAATCAACGGGAAACTAAGCCATGAATATTATCTAATATAATGTCACTGTTGAAATTTCAAGATTCAAGGAATTTTGAAATTCAAACTTCTGAATATGGACAAAGAAGTTATAAGTTTCTTGAAATAAAATAAGTCCAGTAAATTGCAAAAGTTAACTTAAAGGCATATACAAAAATTCTAATCAAGGCAAAACTTGTTTCACTCTCAAAATTTCAATTGTACCACATAGAGAGAGTAGTTTTCTCAAAGAAAAAAACTATTTCTCTGGAAACCAGGTATAGTAACAAAGAGGTAGTTCAAGTTACTCGGATCAGCTCGATTAAAAAAAATTTGGTTACAATAAACGCATCTGATATAACGTTCGGTGACCAAAACGTAGACATTCTCTGGTAAATCTGAAACATAACTAAGAAAAAAAGAATTAAACAACGAATAGTAAGGCGTCCACTTACAGACTGAGAATTTGAAGTAGAAGCAGCGGCATTAGCGGAGGTTGAAGGAAGAGATGCCGGAGGGAGAGATCGAGAAAGTTTCCGTTGAGATAAACATCGGCGAGATTTAGCAACGGCTGGATCTCCAGAAAGTGGACGGGGCGAGCAAGAGAGCGTGGTCGGAAAAAGGCGATAGTTAAGTACGCAAATCGGAGAAATTGAGTTGAAATTGAGAACGGACTCCATCGTTATTGAAGGATGAAAATGTTGGTATTGTTACAGAGTTGTTGATCTGATTCATCAAAGAGAAAATATTGCGCGGAAATCGTGTTAATTAAAGTGAAAAGGAAAAGAATCGTGAGGAAAGAAGAGTCACTGTTCGACAGCGGAATAAAAAGCGTTGCGTGTGTGAGTTCCCTTTACTTTTCTTATAACGCCGTGAGTCTGGGAGAGTGACCGTTACTCACAAACCGCCCAGGGAGGTCGGTGGGAATTAGGAGTAACATAACCATTTCATTAAAAATAATTGAACTTTCGCTGAAGTTGTTACTACGGGTGTGTTTGGTATGGAGGAAAATGTTTTTCATGAAAAATATTTTTCTAAAAAATGTTTTTCTGAAAAATAAAAAATCTTGGACTTATTTTTTCATTTTTGGTTGGTGAGTAGAAAATATTTTTCGGAAATAATTTTTATTGTTTGATTTATGAATGAAAAATATTTTTGATAGACATCTTTTATTTTTACTAGAGTAAAAAATAATTTATGAAATTAAAAAAAAAATTGAAAACAAAATTATTATTTTTTTGTGGTGGTGGTGGTGGGGTGGGGGGAGGGGGTAGGAGTGAAAAAATAAAAATTTAAAATTGATAGTATTTTTAAAAAATAAAATTAATGTTTTTGGGGGGTGGGGGTGGGGTGGGGGGAGGGTAGGAGATTAAAAATAAAAAAATTTAAGTTGAAAATATTTTAATAAAGCAAAATTAATTTTATGGTGAGGAGCTGGGGTTGGGGGCTGGCCGGTCATTGGGGGGTCAGTGATCGGGTGAAAAAAATAAAATTTTAAAATTGAGAGTGTGTTTGGTATGAAGGATAACATTTTCGGGAAAATATTTTTTAATTTTCCCATTTTTGGTTGGGACAAAAGTTTTGGAATGTTTTCCAAATCAACTCATTTTCCTCAAAATTAAGGAAAATGACTTCCCTTCAAAAATTAAGGAAAACATTTTCCAAAACTCTCCTCCAATTTCAAATTACATTTTCTTTTGGAAAAACATCAATTTTTAAAAAATATTTTCAATTTTAAAATTTTATTTTTTCACCCAATCCCTGACCCTACCGGCCACCCCCCCCCCCAAACCCCCCAACCCCAAAAAAATAATTTTGTTTTTTTAAAATATTTTCAACTTCAAATTTTTATTTTTAAACTCCTACCCCCCTCTCCCCCCGCCCACCCCCAACCCCCAAAAAAAATAATTTTATTTTTTAAAAATACTATCAACTTCAAATTTTTATTTTTTCACTCCTACATCCTCCCCCACCCACTAACTCCCCCCTCCCACCCCCACCCCCATCCCAAAAAAATAATAATTTTATTTTTAAAAAATATTTTCAATTTCATAAATTATTTTTTACTCTAGTAAAAATAAAAGATGTCTCTCAAAAACATTTTTTAATCATAAATCAAACACTAAAAATCATTTCCGGTAAATATTTTCTACTCACCAACCAAACATGAGAAAATAAGTCCAAAATCTACTTGTTTTCCAGGAAAATATTTTCTAGATACCAAACACACCCTGAAAATATTTTTTTAAAATTGATGTTTTTTCCCAAGAAAATGTAATTTGAAATTGGAGGAGAGTTTTGGAAAATGTTTTCCTTAATTTTTGAAGGGAAGTCATTTTCCTTAATTTTAAGAAAAATGAGTTGATTTGGAAAACATTTTCCAAAACTTTTGTCCCAACCAAACATGGGAAATTGGAAAACATTTTCCAAAAAATGTTTTCCTTCATACCAAACACACTCTATATTAAATTTCATGGAGAATCTTTTATTTGTGCACTATTTACAATGATACAATATTTATATATATCTATGTAAACACGTTATTATTTATAATGATGCAATATTTATAATGATTGCATGGGTACATTTTTACTTTAAAATACATTATTAAATAGTAAAAGAAAGGGAAAATGCATAAGTACCCTTTAATCTATGCCTGAAATCTTAGAGACACATTTATACTATACTAAGGTCCTATTACCTCTGAACTTATTTTATAAATAATTTTTTACGCCTTTTCGACCTACGTGGCACTAGTTTGAAAATAAAATGTTAACACACGCTAGGCCCACAAGATAGTGCCACGTATGACAAAAAGAAATAGAAAATTATTTATAAAATAAGTTCAAGATAGTTGCTCCGTTGTAGTCACTTCTGTACCTGTGCAGCTTGAGCAGACAAAATATTGATACTGGGAGATTGGGAATCGGCTGAAACACTCGAAGATGCACATTTGGGAATTCGACGATAAAAATCGGACAACGATCTCACTTTCCTCCTCATATTCGAAAAGATTTATGTTAATTCACTCTGCTCGCAGAGCGGTATACCGAAAAAGAGAAGCGACTACCTTACTTAGTATAAGGGTGTCTTTGGAATTTCGGACATAGGTTGAGGGGTTACTTGTGCATTATCCCAAATAGCTTCTTTCCAAAAATGCGATATTATTTCAACAATTTTGGTTAAATTTTAAACTGAAATAAATTTTGATATTATTCTCTAGATTTTTCTACTGAAATAAAATTCTAATTATTTAATTTTAATTATACAAAATAAAATAATCAAAATTCTATAGCATAAATATCCGATCGTATTACTTGGGGCACGAAATTTTGTTAGTCTTGATCACAATCTTGGTATGTTAGGATCATTGGTTTTTAAAAATAAAAAAAATAAAAAAAGTTGATAAGTAACCATTTATATCTGATTAAATTAGTTTTAAAGTCATACGAAATTTGTCAAAATAGAAAGACGAAGCTTATAAAACTTGTGATTAGTGTTTTAAAAGACTTTGTTAGGTCTCGTTTCGGGATTTTGCCTAGGCGGGCTCTAATAAAACGTTATGAGACTCAAGTATGGGATTTAGTTCTGTAAGATTTGCGTTCTAAGCGTCTGAATGTACGTCCTCAACACCCCAACGTTCAAAATTTTTGGGGCTCGCCTAACAGATCTTACACAAGTTATGTGTTGGTAAAATCTTTGGTTAACATTAGTGACTCTCATAATTTTTGAATAAATGGATGATACTTAATAATTTTTTATCTATAGATATAAGAAGTTTGAGAGTACCTCAAATAACGAGTTGTAGTATCGCATCTTTACTATTTAGTAACATACTAAAGGTAATTATATATTACATAACATTTAAAAAAAAATACGTAGCAAAAATTTATTTTTCACTTATTATTTGTCTTCGTGATTTTGTTATATGTAGGGGTGTTCAAGGGGTGGTTTGGGTCGGTTATTGGTCAAAATCAAAACCAAATCAATTTAATCAGTTTTAAAATTATCAAAACCAAACCAAACCAAATATAATGTATCAGTTTTGGTTTGGTTCGATTATTCAGTTATTAACCATACATAAAAATAAAAGAAACAATTCATTTAAAACGTGAAAAAAATGACAACAATCCATTCAAACGAAAAAATAGTTAGAATGAATGTCATTACAGAACTTTCGGTCATTGAATCTATCGAATAAAACTTAAAAATTCACTATTTTGGCATTAGAAGGAAGAGACAGTGACATTTTCAGTCCCATAAAGAATTTCGATAGACACTCATATAAATGAAACTAATAAGAAAAATATTCTCACCTTAGAAATTTTTTATCATAAGTAAATTATAAATAAATTTTGATGAAACATATAAGATCTTTAAAATTATTTATGAATATATTAAATATTATGTACGCATAATAATAAAATTTATGTATATAACTTGTTGTTTCGATTCGGTTATTTCTTTGTTTTTTTTTAACAAAATCATAATCAAACCACATAATATCGATTCTTAACAATCTAAAAGCAAACCAAATCAAAATTCAAATTAAATCAATTTATTTAATCGGTTTGAATCGATTTTTATCCAATCCATGAACACCCCTAGTTATGTGTATCAAAATTATCATATTTTATTTAGGTATTTAAAAGTAATTTTATTTTTATTCATGATAGAGTGATGTTTTTATTATACTAAATAAGTTTTATTAATTATTTTCGTTTGAAAAGTAAATTGTATAGTATGATTACTTTTTTTTAAAAAAAATTAATTATTTTATTATTATAAAGTTAAAATATTAGATTATTAGGAAAAATGTCTGAAAAATACTCCAATTTTGATCACAATTACTGTTATGATACCAAATTTTACTACGGATCTTTTACCTCATACACTATTTAATAGTGTATTTTAAAGGCATATATGTACCCCGTGTACACATTACTATTTATAATTATAAAATATTTATGATGTCCACGTGGGCACATATATACCTTTAAAATACACTATTAAATAAGGGGTAAACCCTTTCCAAAGTTTGGTATCGATACAACAATTTCAATCAAAGTTCAGATATATTTCAAACTTTTTTTCCTAGATTATTTGTTCTTGTATAATCATTTTAGAAGTTTTACTTTATATGAATTTCTTTAATCATGTTTGTAATTATTTCAAACTATTGATTTATTTAGAGAAAAAACATAAAGTAACACCTGAAATTGTCCCGAATTTTCAAAAAGATATAATGACACATGAATGTTACTATTGATTTCTAACTCTATTTCGCAACACCTGAAAGACATAAACTTTATTTTAAAAATTCGAAATAATTTCAGATATCACTTCATACCTTTTTTCATGTATTTATATAATTTTATGTTATTATATTATCATAGCATATTGTAAATTACATATTATCATATCAAATTTTTATTTCATACTATACATGGTAATAAAAATACATTGTTTTTGTTTGATGAATTTTGACTTAAATTTTTAAAATATACTTTAAATTTGTGCTTCAAGAGAATAAAATAATTCAAACTTCTCATATGAAGACATACATTCTGTTACCATACATAAATATATTCTAAAAATCTGATCAAACATCATAACCAAATATATATTTTTGAAAAATAGTAAAGTAAATCTAATTTATAAGATATTTGTTCAAAAATGCATAATATCAAGACATATATTCGGTTGATCAAACATCATGACTAAAATAAATATTTATATATTCTAAAAATTTGGTCAAACATCATAACCAAAATAAATATTTTTAAAAAACAGTAAAGTTAATCTAATTTATGAGAAGCTTGTTCAAGAATGCATAACATCTCTTCCAAAGGTTAATTAGTATATTGGTGAAAATCATTTACATCCGATAGAACTAGATATGATCGATGAAACTTTATAATCAAAGATCGATTATTTTAAATTTTTAAAGTAGTAGTTATAAAATACTTATACCTACAATTTGAACAAATTATTCTAATTAATTTATAAATATTTATCTTATCCTCACATTATTAACTTTTGCCTTTATTTTCGCTTTTAAAATTTTCTGATCTTTTTCTTGTTTTAAAAATTCCTATGAAAAATACATAAAAGATGAAACCAATTTACTAAATAATAATAGTCAAAACTCTAATATATTTTTAAAAAGTAAAAATAGCATGTAAACAATAACTTTATTAACATATTTGAATGTAGAAATTATACAAAGAATTAGTGAAATATAGGTACATTTTCTAGCAGATTTCTAAAATTTATCAATTTATAATGCGAGTGGATTTTATATTATAATTTAGAAAGGCACGACATATAAATATGCTCTTTAACTTTATTTTATTTTATATTTATGTTTTTCAATTTTGAGTATGCAAAAGTAGACACTCAAACTTGTATGAGGTTGATAAAAAAGACACGTGTATGTTACGTGGCATCCTGCATGGTAATTACGTCCTACGTGGTGTCTGATGTGTATTATGCCACATATAACTCATGTGTCTACTTGTTTAACTTTATACAAGTTTAAGTGTCTACTTATGCACACTGAAAATTCAAAAGTATAAATACAAAATGACGCCAAGTTAAAAGCCATATTTATGTATTATGTAATTTACAAAAGTGTTTCATTACATACCATCAATAAAACATAAGGGGAAAAAAAATCTAAATACATATATATTCTTACTGAATGCATGTAATGTTAATACATATTATGTTTTGCTTTGATCTTTTCCTATAAGTGATTTATTAGTTTATGTTATTTTCATTGCTTTGGCTGTTTCAGTTTACTTATATTAATAAAGAAAAATGTATATTATTTATTATATTTTGGATAAGAATGAATCATGGATATAAAGTATAGAATCTATAATAGGAAATGAGTAGATTAGTTTTTTAATTACTTGGAGCTATTATGTCTTACTTGGATCTTCTTCTATAAATGATTTATTGGTTTATGTTATTTTTCATTGTTTTGGTTGTTTACTTTAACTAATAAAAAAAGTGTATATAACTCAGGATAAGAATGAATCATAAATATAAAGTAGAATTTATGTTAAAAATTGAGTAAATTGGTAGAATGTATTAGAGAAAATAATGCTTGTAGTAGCTTGATGTGTTAGTAGTACCTTGTTTGATATATTTGTGTAATTAATGCCGGTATTAGTAATACACTCTATTGTGTATTGAAGAGTGTATTACTACCATTTATTTTTATGCATTAGCAATGCAATGGGCTCTAACACATGCATTAACATTATTAAAGACACAATTGTCTTTAAAAACTTTTTTTACATCCTTTCCACTATATTCGTGAAGGGTACTTTTGTAAATAAATATTTTTTCTAAAGAAAATCTGTAATACATAATATTTTTAGTATACCAAATCAAACATTGCATTAAAAAATCTTGTCATAACTAATATAAGCATTACTAATGAAGACATTACTAATGCAAGTATTACTAATACATCATATTTTTATATTATTCTTATACAATCTACCAAACGAAAGTAAATCATGAAAGAAATTTAAGTGATGAAAAGTTGAAGATTCTTAATTTATGCCAATAAAATCATATAAGTTTGTGTTTCTCCTTCTACTAAGTCATGGTAGTATTCTTGTTTTAAGAACAAGTACAAAATTACCTCTATTTTAAATAGTTGACCTTTTAAAATAATTTATTTAATTTTTGAAGTTTTAAGTTTAGTTACATAATTTAAATAAAATTTTCGGGTTAAGTAAATTTATACTATTTAATTATTCATTATAGCTATAGTTTGCTATAATTATCATTCGTGATTACCATTATACATTCATTATATAGGTTGACTTGAGTTTGTATAATTAGTCATATTTATATATATGTGATCGTCACATTTATATAATTCACAGCTAACAATTATTTGTTTGATTTGTATTTGCATATAACGACGATTTCCTTTGATTTTTCAATCTTGTCTCATATACATTTAACCTTTTTGTGTATAACTTTAAAAAGTCTGTATAAGCGTGTAGTGTTTGGATTTTGTATAATATAATTTATATAATGTAATTTATATAATATATTTTGTATAATTGTTTAAAGTTCATATATTTATGTTTGTATCAATCCGTTATTTCAAGTTTATTATATTTGTATAATTCAAGACTTTATATTACTCAATTATACAAAAGAAATACGTGAATTATTCAAACGAGATTCGAGTAATACAAATTAGTGTCTTCTTTCGCTCGCCTCTCTCAAACTCGCTTTCTTCCCTCTCCCAATCTCTTTCACCAGAATAAACAAATACCATTTTAATTTGTTGATTATTTTATACTCTGTCCATGTTTATTTGTCATGTTGCTTTTCGAAAGTCAATTTGACTAATTTTTAAAGTTAAATTAGATTACATTAATTCGATATTTTACACATAAAATTTAGATATTCAAAAACTATGTGAAAAATACTAAATTATAATTTTTTTGCATATCAATATGATGAAAAAATATATCTCAAAATGTTAGTCAAAGTTCTTATAGTTTGACTCTAAAAATAGGGTAATATATAGCCAAAATTCAATTTTTAAAAAATCATTCCAATCATGTTGGTTCCTCTTCAGTATCGGTATGGTTCGATTAATTTTATTATTTTTAATTTTTAAATATCACCTCAAAATATACTATTACTAAAATATTTCTTTTGCAAATATGTTTTAAAAAGAGTACTTTAATTCTTCGTTAAGAAGACAAAAATGTAAAACCTTGTTGTTGTATTCTTTAAAATCTCAAACATTTAATAGGACTATAGAAGTGTTTGCATGAGTTTCGTTGTATTGTCTGATAGAGTATCTAATACATATATGTAAGGTTATTCGGTTTGATTCGTGAATTTATTTGATATTTTTATAAATTAAAAAGACCTACTCAATTATTCAGGACAATTATATACTTAAATAAAAATTCATAATTTTATTTAAAAACATAGTTTAAATCAATTCAATTCAATTAGATTCGATTGATTTTTTATATTTTTATACACCCCTTTAATATATGTGCATATCAAACCAAAATCATTTTAGTTTGACCATCTCTCAAACTTTTTATTTTTGACAGTAATTTTAGTTAGATTTGAGTCCTTCATATTATTATGATTCTTCTATAAAAAAAGTCATACTATATAATTCAAATAAGAAAAATACCAATACATAATATTTAATTTGTCCCAAGTCCAAAATATTAAATAAATACAGTCAAAATACTATTCTTAAACATAAGTAAACATAATAATAACCAGATTACTATTATTAATTATTTTAAATATAGTGAATGATTATTTTGTATATTATGGAGTGTTCTAATAAAGGATAAAAATTCAAACCAACATTTCTAAGACTAATTTGGAATATTTTTTATTGTTTTTCTTATTCTATTTATTTTGAAAATATAAAGAAATAACATAATTGAGTGATTATTCTGCTGATTATTATATAACAGGAACGTGTACGATGTTGAGACGTTGTCACCGAACATAAATACACAATTTGATGATGATTCCTTTGATTCGATATTTTTATCATTTTCGAAGAATACCTTTTTACATATATCGGGTACGTTTAATTCACTACTTAATTTTATTCCTTCTTTTTACGTGTTTAGAACTGTATAAGTTGTCGACGACAGAGTTCGGTCGTTCTAGCTTTAGAGGTCGCCGGGCGGCGGAGGGTTATGAGGGCAAAATCAATTTTTATTTATTTATTTATGTTTAGACGTGATATTTTTCACTCAAAGTTAAAACACCGATTAACGTAAAAACATTCAAATCCACATTCTCTTTACCAAAGAAACCCCGTTGATATTCATATCTCGTTTCTCATTCTTTAGTTTTAATTTTTTTGAATAGAATAAGTTTTCATCGTTTTTACATTTCTACGTTTGATGAGTGTATAGAATAACCTTAATCGAAATTTCTCAAACCGTTCACTCGTACCAAAATAATTTTCTAATGTTTAAACGAGTAGACTATTTTAGCTTTATACGATTTATTTAATTTTGAGAATTATTTTTGCCTATAGTATAGCTTATAGTACTATAAAATAAAATAAAATAAAATAGAAGAAGTTGAATGAGTCGCTCATGTAGCCAATAAGAAATCTCCTTATCGCAACTGCCAGCTAACAGTAGGGATTTCATCGGACCACGTCAAATGGGACCCACTTCCCTCCTAATCGAACGGCGTATATTTTGTTCCGTAAATTATCTTAGGGCTTTGCTTACACACAAAAATCCCAAACCCATTTTAATTTGTATAAGGAAAAAAAAACCCTTCTCAAATTATTCCTTCTTCTGCAATTGTGCAGTTTAAAGCTGCCCTATCTTTTTCTCCTAAACACAAACCCTTTCTCCTTTTCGGCGTTGCCGGCGGCGATCTTTTGTCTCGTCGGATCTCCGACCTATCCACCTTCCCTCTCCTCTCTTTATCATCTATCCTACTAAAAAATCGAAAAAAATTATCTATCGGAAAAACATCAAAATTTTCTAGGGTTTCACTATTTTCTACTTCTATCAATTTCCAGTTCGATAGACGTCGGCTTTTTGAATTTATATATATTCTGAGATTTTGTATCTGCGAATAAAAAGAGGAGAGGGAAGTCAGAAAAAAAAATCACAAAAAAAATCTGAAAACAGAAAATTATTTTTTTGTTTTTGTGTTGAATTTTGATGGCGCAGGTTCAAGTGCAGCAGCCACAGGGTGCGAATGCTAGTGGTGTGAACCAATTTGTGACGTCTCTGTACGTGGGTGACCTTGATGTCAATGTGACCGATTCACAGCTGTATGATCTGTTCAATCAGCTTGGACAAGTTGTTTCGGTTAGGGTTTGCAGGGATTTGACTACCCAGAGGTCGCTCGGTTATGGTTATGTCAATTATGGGAACCCACAAGATGGTTCGTTTTCGCTTTTTGACTTGACTTCACTCTCGCTTAGTTTTGAAACTGAATCGTCTAATTTCGTAAATGCAATAGATACTGTATTGATAGTTGTTTAAATGGAGATACTTGTATTCATTATGGCCTACAGCAACTAGTTTGTCATTGAAACATAATTGTTATCATTGTTGTTTTATGGTGTTCCTTGTATGCCCAGAAATTTGAACCATTTGCTGGTCTGCATTGAACTAATAATTGCCACAATTGGAGTTGTTAATGAAAATGTAAATCATTTTTTTAAATAACTTTTGAGGTTACATTGAGGAGCCTAGTATTCACATGGTATTATCCTCCAGAAAGATGGTCTCTTTTTTTTTTTTTTGGGTGTTTTTTGGGAGGGGTACTTTTCTTTTTGAAACTGGTAACATAGGGCCCTTTATTTTTTTTTTAATGTTTAAAGGTAACTTTCTCCATATGTCAACAGTCGGCCTCTTCAATAAGATATCTTTTGTTGTATGTGTGTGATGACTTATAGAACACTATTTGGGAAAATAAACTGCCGAGTATCATATTGTATTGCAACTGCAATTGTTCTGCTTGCAGTGACTTCTTTGGATTAGCAACCTAGAATATATCAGTTAGACAACTGAGAAAGTTACCACCAGCTATTTCAACCTTTTTCTGTAAGATGGAAGTGTGAATCCTTCATATTCAATATCCTGTAGTCCTAGAGCTTTTTTCTTATTTGAGTACAACTGGACTAATTTCCAGTTTGACCTTACCACCTAATTTTGTGTTGGTGCAATCTTGAGTGCCTGACTGTTCAGTTATTTGATAAGTATGTAATGTGTATGTATGTTCCTGTGCTGAGATTCCTTGTGTTGTGCCAAATTTGTGAACATATGATGCTGTCATGTCAATCACAGTTTTCCCAGTGGAATGAAGGGTACCTTCTAATCACCAAATCAGTCTCTTATAGTATTCTGCCTATGCATCTGTTAGTCGTCAGTTTTTTCGTGTCCAAAGCACTACAAAATGTTAGTCAGCTTCACTAATAGACTAAAAAGGACTACTATCACCAGTAGTGGCAAGGAAAAAAAAGGAATGCTTTAGCAAATCATCCCCCCCGTTCACATTGAGCTTTTTTATTGTGTTTCTTCAACACATGTGCCCTAATTTTTGTTTGGTGTCTTATTGACAATTTTAACAATTGTATTCGTAACAGCTGCAAGGGCTTTGGAAGTGCTAAACTTTACTCCTCTCAGTGGAAAGCCCATCAGGATAATGTACTCAAACCGAGACCCAACTGTTCGAAGAAGTGGCACTGCGAACATATTTATTAAGGTCTTTTTTTGGAATCTGTAGAGATTTGTCTTGTTTGATGGATTGGAAGCTTTTTTTGCCATATTCTCAACCTACTTCCTTTGCTGTTTTTTTTTTAGAATTTGGACAAGGCAATTGACCACAAAGCACTACATGATACCTTTTCTGCATTCGGCAATATTCTGTCTTGTAAGGTAGCTGTGGATTCATCAGGTCAGTCCAAGGGGTATGGGTTTGTGCAGTATGACAGTGAGGATGCTGCCCAAAAAGCTATTGAGAAGCTGAATGGTATGCTGCTGAATGACAAGCAAGTATATGTTGGACCCTTTGTCCGGAAGCAAGAAAGAGATATGGCTGTAGATAAGACAAGATTTACCAATGTCTTTGTGAAAAATTTATCTGAAGCGACATCAGAAGAAGATCTCAAGAAAGCCTTTGATGAATTTGGTGCCATTACTAGCATTGCAATTATGAAGGATGAAGATGGAAAATCTAGGTCCTTTGGATTTGTTAACTTTGAAAATGCTGAAGATGCTGCGAGAGCAGTTGAAGCTTTGAATGGCCACAAATTTGATAACAAAGAATGGTTTGTAGGAAGAGCTCAGAAGAAATCAGAGAGGGAAATGGAATTGAAAAATCGATATGAGCAAACTGCCAAGGAGGCAGTTGATAAATCACAAGGCTTGAATCTATACATAAAAAATTTAGATGACAGCATTAGTGATGACAAGCTCAAGGAAATGTTCTCTACATATGGTACAATCACTTCATGCAAGGTAAGTTGCCTTTTCTGTTTTTCAAATTTAAATAAACCTCCAGTTCTCCAATTTGATTGGAAATGTAGAATATTTTTTTTTGACATTTGCTGTTTATTCAAATAGGTTATGAGAGATCCTAGTGGAGTAAGCAAAGGATCAGGATTTGTTGCATTCTCATCTCCTGAAGAGGCTTCAAGAGCAGTGTGTTACTTCAACTCTTTTAATTTGGCAGGTAAAAGTCAACTGAACACGGGCAAGGTAGAGCTTTAACTTCTAATTCTTTCCTTTGCAGCTCGCAGAGATGAATGGAAAGATGATTGTTAGCAAACCTCTGTATGTTGCCCTTGCGCAACGCAAGGAAGAGAGGAGAGCAAGGTTACAGGTATTTCTATACATCTTTCTTTGGGCTTACAGAATTGAAAAAAGCGCATGTAGCTTGTCTCTTTTCAATGCTATCTCTTTCTGAATTTGTTTTCTGATTTTGCATGAGAGCCTTTGCTTATTTGTTGACTTTGTCACTTCTGACTGAATTAGTAACCAAATCTTTTACCATCTTAAAGATTTGTTTTTGCTTAATAATTCATTGAATTTCTTATGAGTCTTTAACAACTGAGCAAAGAAAACCAAAAAGAGAGAAAGCCTTTGGGACGTTGTTACAGTGGGTGTCCTGAAGGACCAAAATTGTCATTTTTAATTAAAAAAAAGATGATAACTCGATGGTGAATTAAAATCTTTTTATTGTGTAGCTATTCTACTGTCCCATATATCACCGTAGTGATAACAGGTTATCTTGCCTCTTTTTGCATATAAGCTGTGCTCCATGCTTGCTAGATATATTGATTTAGTAGACATTTACCAACTTATCTTATTTACTCATAAGTCCCTTACATGGTGATACTAATACATATTTTTCTTTGTTTGAAAATGTAGGCTCAGTTTTCTCAGATGCGTCCAATTGGAATGGCATCTACAGTTGCACCTAGAATGCCTATGTATCCTCCTGGCGGTCCTGGTCTAGGTCAACAAATATTTTACGGCCAGCCACAACCAGCCATGCTTCCCCCACAAGTAATAAATCGTTGTGATATCCGCTTTAAATGCTCTCATAATTTTGTACCTTTTGAATCTTGCATGTTTCATTTTCTGTTTGTATTTTCTATGTTGATGTCTGCTTATCAATTGTTTTGAAACTAACAAGTTGTCTCAGATCTCAACCACATCCATCAGACAAGGTGCCAACTTCAAATAAAGAAAAGACAATCTAGGACATAACATCTGAGACTAAAAACAAGTAGTCTCAGATGTTATGTCCTAGATTGTCTTTTCTGTATTTGAAGGTGGCACCTTGTCTGATGTATGTGGTTGAGATTGGAGAATAAGAGTTTAACATTCTTCATTTTATAATGAGAGCTCTCAAGCTCCTCTGTAAATTTGCTGAACCACGCGGATATATTTTTTGATACGTTTTGTGTCATGCTGATACTTGACTCTACTCTGTTAACATATTTTCTGACATTTGGATATTCCTTGGTGTCTTTTGTCATGGATATTTTGTCAAGTCAGATGACTGAAAAGTTTTAAAGTGAGTAGGAGGCTTATTAGGCGGAGAGCAGATGAGTTGCTGATACCTGGTCCTGTGATTACAACTCAATAGTTTTAGAGGGTGATCTAAAAAGAGTAGGAAGTTAAAGATGAAAAGAGAACATTTCAACATTTCAAATAAATCATAGAATAAAAGAAAATATTATTCTTTTGTTCATTTATCTTGTACTCAAATTGCATTTAACTATTATCTGGCTTTGAGTTAATGAGGATTCGTATGATCAACTGGAACCATATACCCGAGCTAATTTGGAATTTGAGGTGTTGCTGATAAAAAATGAATTATTCTCATCTACTTTTTTTTTACTTGTCAGGCTGGTTTTGGATATCAGCAGCAGCTTGTACCTGGAATGAGGCCTGGTGGGGGGCCTATGCCGAATTTCTTTATGCCTATGGTTCAACAAGGGCAGCAAGGTCAACGTCCGGGTGGCCGACGTGGAGGTGCTGTTCCATTACAGCAAGGACAGCAGCCAGTTCCGCTGATGCAGCAACAGGTTTGTGGCAAATTTGGTTGTCATTTGTATGGTGTGTTTATAGAAGTGCTCAGTGTTTGATTTCATGTCAGATGTTTCCGAGGGGGCGTGGATATCGATATCCTCCAGGACGTGGCCTTCCTGATGTTGGCTTTCCAGGAGTAGGTGGTGGCATGTTCTCTGTCCCATATGATATGGGTGGCATGCCTGTGCGTGATGCAGGAATTGCCCAACCAATTCCGGTAGGGGCTTTGGCTACTGCTCTGGCTAATGCTTCTCCAACAGAGCAAAGGATGGTATGATTCTCCTTCTATAAGAGCTAAATCTGATTTCCATTAACATGGAAGGAATTGTCCTTTTCTGTTTTCCTGTTTCATCACCATAGTTTTTAGCTTAAGTTTCCTGCCTAAAGATATAAATTTATAAAGTCTTCTTAGTCGAAAATAAAATTTCAAAGGTGTAGGGAAACAAAGAAAAGTTGCGCCTTTTGACTATTTTCTTGAGGATGGTAACATGGCATATTCATCAGCGCCTGAATCAGGGCTGATATCTAATATTACAAGTACAAACCCCCGTAATTCTTACAAGGAAGCAAAAATATTTTTTAATGATGGTGCTTCATCTACAAATTGTTCTTTACACCAAAAATAAAAAATGAAGAATGAGAATACAACATGTTTTACCATCCTCGAGAAAATAGTCAAAAGGTGCAACATTTCTTAAAGCCATTTCATTAAGTCTCTTGTTATGTAGTGCTAGATTACTGGTGCCATACCTCCAACTCTCTTACTGGAAATGAGAGTCTTCCATTTAATAAGATGAAGTCTTTATGTCTCTCTGCTGTCCTCCCAAATTAAGTTCCTCCGCTGATCAATTCTTACCCTTTTTCTTTCACTGGAATAGGAACTAAGAACATGATGTATGTGGGGAGGGGGTCCAGGACAATGTTCACCAAAATACTGAGCTTTCCTCTTGACAATTTCCTTTCACATTTGTTAAGTACCCTCTCTCAAATGTCTGCTCCTTAGTTCGTAGCTCCGAGGAATAATCCCAAATATTCTCTTGGTAGTGATCCTACTTCACAACCCAAAATGCCAGCTAGAATTGGTCCTATTTATTTTCTCCCTTTATTTTCCTTTTGGTTCACCTGAACAGTATGGACTTGAGAAATCCCAAAGCTTAATTGCCAAATGCTACTAATAATACCAGATCATTCCAAATTTGACAAGACATTTATGTCTACCAAGCAACACAGATACTATGGAAGGCATTCTTTTTTTTTAAACAGCATTCATTTTAGGAAAATGATGTCAGATTTCTGGATGAATTTTCCTGATGCTGCCTTCTCTGTCTCTTCCCTTTTATTTTAAATATATATAAATCTATAAAGAAGAGGTGTATGTAACGTGTTCTCAACGTCTAAATGCCAAGTGAAAAATATGGATGTTAAAAGTTGAAACTGGTGAGTGTTGATCATACTTTACTTTCCGCTTTGGATAATTGCTGTGGTTTGTCTCCAGATGCTAGGTGAAAATCTGTACCCCTTGGTCGAACAGCTTGAACCAGAAACAGCAGCGAAGGTAACTGGCATGCTTTTGGAGATGGATCAGACAGAGGTCTTGCACTTGCTCGAGTCTCCTGAGGCTCTGAAAGCCAAGGTTGCAGAGGCGATGGATGTTCTGAGAAATGTTCCTCAGCAGCAGGCCAGTAATGCTGCTGATCAGTTGGCTTCATTGTCACTGAATGATGGTCTGGTTTCTTGAGTTCTGACGATATCCAATGCTCGTCGCCATCAATTATTTGTTCTTTTCTAGTGTGCTTTTAATTCTGGATTTTCTTCACCCAGAAAATCTGATTTCTCTTAAAAGACATTCTTAGAGTGTTTGTCTATCTATCAGATATTGTTGGTTGCATTTTGGTTCAGTTTGGAATTTGTTGGACATCCAACTTTGTTTATCATAACCTTTCCGCTGGTATTTTTATTTATTTTTTTCTTGTTTATTTTGGATATTTATTTGGCTGTGTTTGTTTGATAACTCCTTTCATTACAACGTCCTCAGTGTGGGGTTGGGTTTTCGGTTGCATGTTTTGAAACTGTTCGACAGATATCTCGTGGATGTTGAAGTGCATTGGTCCCGTTTATTAAAAATAAAGTGATTCGTAATAGTAAATACCTTATGGAGTTGCTATTAATTTCCGAAGACGGCGAACTGGCAATGTTTTATTTTTTTGAAAAAAATGCTAGTGCTCTGGTACTTTTTGTGTTCCAAATTATCGTTTATTAGTAACTACCAAATAATTCGAAAGAACATTTTCACTACCTACCATTGACCTGGTACAAAATGAGAGCCACCTGACTGCTTTATATACATTTTTGCCACTTATATAGATGAGATTAATTTAACCGATCTCTACAATGGGAAAGAGTGCTCCAAAAAAAAATACTGAAATTGAATCCACTAATTATGTCAGCACCAAGTTAAAAAAGTACATATTCACAAGTAGTAAATATTACTGATGGAGACACTGCTCAGGACTAATACAAATTGGTTTCTCTACTTCTGAGAAGCAATATAATAATCCATTTGCAATTTGTTCAGCCTAATCTTACCCCTTACCCCTCCATAAACCTTATTGAGCAGCTGAGGATCATGTCTGGTACAGGCTTCAAGCATCTTGCATAATACCACGCCTGTGTCTTAGTCCTATATCAGCAACCTCCTCGACATCCCCATTCAGTAGAGGGATCTCGCCCTCTCCAACCACCTCTACTTCATTATGCCTTTGAAGTACCTCTTCCCCAAAATTATGAAGTCTTCGACCAATCAAATAACGGTCATCGCGTATAGAATTGTGGAGATTGGTGAACCATACGTGGAAACGCTTTGCACAGAAACAGAAGAGACTGAAACCAAGGCACCCAATCCAAGCAAATCGGTAAACGGCAGAGTTCACAAGCAAAGGGTAACCAAGTATTGGGAACACACCCCTGGCCAAAACGTATGGAACACACAATGCTGTAAGCAGCTTCATGATGATAGGAAGGACTATCTCCCGAAGCACCCAAAAGCCTTGCAACCTAGAGAAACCATTCTCCCTCACCCTCTCAAATTTCAGTCGCCAGCTCTCATCGACCAGTGGCATCATATGATCTAGCATAACCTGTTTAGCACAAGTCAAGTTAAGAAATCGGTAGGGTAGATATAGATATGCCAATGTGAAGTAACTAATGTGCATTATACACAAAGGGATACTTGGACGCCAAATGACATCCAAGTTAGTGAACTGCATGGATTGTTAAAATGTTCCACTAGAAAAAATTCTTCTTGTTGCTTCTGGGAGGTATGATTTTGTTCAAACAGCTTTGGTCTTAAACATGGAGCAATAGGAGGCGTGCTTCAAATGAGCAATATGCAGAAATCCTAGGGGGAAAAGATGCAGATCAACCATGAATTACAGCCCCACCGCCAAATGTGTGCTTCAAATGAGCAATATGCAGAAATCGTAGGGGGAAAAGATGCAGATCAACCATGAATTAACAGCATGTTTTTTTGAAAAGGCTACAACTTATAACAAAAAGGGAAGGAAATGTTCTAGACAAAAAGCATGTAACATCCAAAGATTCAAACCCCCATGTCAATCTTATAAACAGGTAAACCAAAAGCTCATAATAATGTAAATAAACTACAAGGCACTTACCAGCCTGGTCCAGATCTTTAGAAAGATTAGTCCTAAAGCCCAATCTTGATAAAGAAGGAAGACTGGACTTTCATCAATGGGGACTCGCATTGGCACAATGACCAGAAGTTCAAAAAGCAGTCCAATTAACACAGGAATAATAAATATCTGGAAAGAGAATCAACAAATAAATTAACAGTATGGAAAAAAAAATCAAGGTGCAAGTACTGAATCAAAATGAAAGGTGTCATTACCCATATTGACAACAGTGCAGAACTCTTCAGAACAATGACACACCATTTCCATATTTGGTTCATCAAAGCTGCAACCCTCCTAGTTCTAACTTGATCAATTGAATACCTCGCTCCAGCAATTGCAGTCCAAATGGCATAACTTCCAATTACAAATGCATACAAATCTGAGAAGTAAAAGCAACAAAAGGTCAGCGTTTTTATTGTGAGGTGAACAGAAACCAACTTGGGCTAGGTTGACAGCAATACCATTGCACTTGATTCCATGAGTTATTGGAAGCAATGGGAGCGAATTGAAAAGTGCACGTCCAAGTGAAATCGGTACAATTATGAGGGCAGAATTAAAAAGTAGGAGAGTCATCCACGCCACAACCAGCAACAGCACAATACGGAGCACGAAGGCGTACCTGCTAAAGATGTTTCCAAACAACATAAGACTCTTGCTAAAGCTTTTTAGAGGTGAACTTAAGAGTATCACCAATTTATTACTTAAATCACTAGATCCTACAGAAACTAGCAAGACAAGAACTATGGCCGCTGCAGTGTAACAGCAACTTTGTCCAACAAACAAAATTAACAAGCAACGAAAAGTTAGCCTCACATACGAGGTGGGGGTCCAAATGAAAGGAAAAAAATGAAGAAAAAGCACTAAAGATTGAACTTTTTTTCGTTTAGAAGTATCACCCCAACTCTGACAAATATCGAGACCCAAAAAGGAACAATCTTTATCTACTACAAGTTTACAACAACATACCCAGTGTAATTCCACAAGTGGGTTTGAAAGGGTAGAGCGTAACCAGACCTTGCCCCTACCTCATGGAGGTAGAGAGGCTGTTTCCAAAAGGACATCAGCTCAAGTAACATACATCTTAACGAATTTTAAAAATAATACAGAAGTAATAACAGTGTGCGACCTGCCAAACAGAATGGATATGACAATTAGGTGGAAAAACACAAATGAAACAAGTAGCTGACGAACTGGACATTTAGTCAAACTCTGATTTATGCTTAATAATGGAGAAGATACTACAATAATCCCTTAGCAGAACTGACTGCACAATCTACACATGAGTGATGAGTTAGCTAAATACCAATCCACAACAGACACCAGTCCTACATATAATAGCCAATATACCATGAGAGACCGAATTGTACCTCTCAAAAAAACAAAAAAAAAAAGTATTCTATGAAGACTGCCCATTCATAAATTTATCTAGGTATTTTTTTTAAAGCTAGGAGGCTTTTAAAAATTAATTTTGCATTTCACACATTTGGGAAGAGGCTAAATTGATACTCCTTCCATCCTAATTTATATTTCTGATCTGTGAATCCAAAATGGTTTTAACTGTTAAATATGATTTATTCTATACAACTCCCATTAAGAATACAAAACTCATTTAGCTATTCACGTATTAAACTTTGATATGACATTTTATCATCAAGCTAAGAACCATCCTTTAACATTTCCCTCAACGACTATTATAATAAACATGGAGCATTGTTCAACTTACTCGGGATCCGCCTGTTCTTCATTGTCATACTCTTCTACGAAGTTGGAACTAGCTGCTGCATGCCTAGCTCTGTTATCGGGAGCAAACCCTAGCAAGGCCCGATCTGGTACACCATGCGGAGCTTGAAACCTGTCCTGCCTTCCTTGGTCACCATTTCCATTCTCTTGTCTACCATTATCCTCAGGTCGGGGCAGTAAGAAATCAGTTAGACCAAGAGACCAGCCCACTGCAGTAAACCAATATCGGAGCAGAGATTTGATTGTTGTACGCAACTTAAAATGCTCAATTGCAAAGGGAATACAGATTTGGAAGAGAAGCATGTCGGCAGGTATTTCAGTAAATGGATCAGATACACTGCACAAAGAGTAACAGTTCATTAAGTTCACCAAAGGGATGAAAGCTCAAAGCTTGAATCCACATACCACATACATATTGAAACCAAAATCAAAAGGAACAGAGCAGGAAACAATCTTACGAGATATCAAGTGGGAAAATGGATGGAGCCATTCGCATGGCAAGTTTGACAGGCAGATACACGAGCATCACTATTAAGCTTCCATAGACTGCAACTGACAAAAGAACTCGACGAGCATGCTTATGTACAGGATCATCAATCAAATCACGGAATGGGTTGTAGTTGGGATCTGCTGGATCTCGAAGAAAGTAAAGCACCCCATTACGCAAGACCTACAAAAAGAATTGTGGTAAATTAGTAAAAAGAAAACAATTCGCACTAGAGAGGGAAACAGAACAAGTCTAATGAAAATTTTACCCCTCGAAGAAGGCTAACAAAGATACTTATTTGTAGCATGTAGACAATCCCTACAACCCAATGAACTAATGAGCTTGCCAATGGAGATACTGAAAAAAATTCCACTCTTTGCGTGATCGACTTCCCAAACATTCTAATGGTGCAAACATCCAGCCACCATCCACACATCAAAGGGAAAACCCCAAGTTCAATAACAAGGAGGAAAGCAACCTTAATCATAGTCATCAGATGCCTCATAGCTGCTACAAATTGTCTAAAGAGGGAGGGGATGGTTTCTGCAATGGAAGCGATACCATAGAATCTTCCCAGCGTCAAAGGCTCTCCCCTGGTGTACCGGATTAAAGCTACAATCCCAAGGTAAAAAAAGACTAGAGAAAATATAAACATGTAGCCAACAGCAAGAGTTGTAACATCCGAAAGTCTGGATGTTCCAACAGATGACCCTTTCAAAAGATCAGTCGACACTGTTGTGCTGAGATTGTCTGCTGCCTCACTCAATTCAGTGGCATTTGCTTTCAACATTTCAGTGACTTGACCGAGTAAACTGCTCTCTTCATTAGCAGTGGGAGTTAAATTCGCAACAGCAGTCCATGCACTCTTCAAAGTAATATTGGCCAAGGAAAGTGCTGTTTCAGTAAGTGGCATAACAGTTGATAATACTGGATTGCTTGCAGAGGACAAAATCCAAGACAAATAATAGAGTATAATTCGTCCTAATGAAAAGGGAACAAAGATCACAACTCCAAGAAATATCATATTACTGGCAAGAACCTGCACAGAGGCAAACCACCATATATCAGTTAACTTCTCATGTTAAGCTTGCAGACAACAGAATCAGAGAAATAGAAGTACACATCAGGAAAATATGGTCTTCTGCAGAGCTCAGAGAGTACGAAAATATATTTAATGACTGCATGCGAAAGGTGGCAAGTGAAAGCAAGAACGTACGGTAAATGCATTTTCAACCAGATGAAAAACAGGACCCTGCATGCCAACAAGCTCATCAAAAGGTACATCCTCTGCACCATCAGCATCATCTAAACCATCAAACATCTGTTCAACATGAGCCTCAAGCCGTGCTGCCTGCATCTCCCAACGAGCGGCAACATTTTCAGCGTTTCTCCGGATTAACTGACCAGCTCCAGCAATTCCTTGTGCACCATTAGCATCTTCCTCATTTGCATCAGCAGCAAAATTTCTGTTTGCAGGAGCAACAGGTCTTCTTGGAGCACGGGCTGCATTTCTGTCCCCATCATCTTCCCTGTCAGCTTCCTGGCCCCCAAGTTCGCGCAAATGTCTGAAGTAATCCCTCAATGAAGTTGCCCCAAGAAAGATGAAAACAATGCTCGCAGAGAGCAGAAACCCATGCAGACAGTCGGTGAGAATGATGGTCGTGGATAAGTGACCCAAGAATAGTCTATGAGCTTCTCCAAAACTTCTAACAAAAGCCAACCGCCATATCCAGAATGTAATGAACGGTATTATGAGCAGCCACACAGAAAGAACAAAGCTAAGACGTAGGAAAAATTGCAGGACATGGCAGGCTTTCATTGCCATCCCAACCACGAATTCTTGAAAAGGGAGCCTAGCCGGAGCGTTCTCAGCATAAACTGGCGAAAATGAGAATGCATGTTTGCATACCTACGTTATAATAAAAAAAAATAGTGAGATTCCACCAATAGAGGGATCACCCTAGGTGAGATCAGAAAACAACACACACTTTTCAATGATAGCTATGTGCTGCAGTATCCAACCACAATCTATTGTAAGAATCATCTATGGTCAATCTTCATAGAAAAAGAATCATTTATGGTCAGTTTTACATCTAAGTGATTCTTTATTTATTTTTTGATAATTGTAACTTTCATTTAAGTGACTCTTTAATCTCACACACTTCCAAAAGTCATACAGTTATACATTTCTCATATTGATTTAATAAGAATAATTATAAAATTCAAATCACAACATCACTTGACGAGTACAAACCACAAAGCAAATCTATTCCTCAATCACCAAATCAGACCCGCTGCTAGAATCATCATTATCCATTTCAGTCCATATAGACCCATTTAATTCAATATCCAATAATTTGATGTCATCTAATCCTAAAAATTCTTTATAGTTTCTAAACGAACTTCTAATAGACTATCAATGTTGTATTTAATGTAAAGATAATTAGTTCTTATACAAGTATAATACATGAGTAGTAGACTGTACTAAATGAATGAGCTTACAATCTACAGACTGGAAGAAAAATTTCTTTCTTTAGCAAAACGGGATAAGAGAAGCAAGAAAACTTTGCATCAAATAAGAGCTTACAAAATTGATATGAGGATTTCTACTTCCAAGGAGGTAAAGAAGAACAAGCCATAGCTTCAATTATGATTGCAAAACATGTCATAAAGTTAAGAATCCTTTGGTAGGCCTTGAGTGAGTAATATATTGAGACTTAAAACTAGAAAGAAAGATTAACAATATCCACTCCTTTCTCAAGCTAGTCTAATACCCACTGAAGCTTTAACTAAAAGAGTCGAATTTGATACAGGAAAACTTAGCATAAAACAAGAAAATATGGGAAGGGATTAAGCAAATGAAGAACGAACCTCGCATTGGCGAGCGTTACTGTGATTAAGCCATTGAAGTAAACAATCTTGGTGAACATACTTAATACTACCACTGCAAGCACAAGGATACCGGAGAGGATTATCGGCTTCACCAGGGTTCCGACAGATCCGACAAACATCCTCTTCTTCTTCGTCGTCATCGAACCTGCTGGCCAAAGAATTCAAATCTTTACGTGTCACCTGGTCCGTCGACAACCCTGAGGAAGAAGATGCAGACGGCGATGAAGACGAATTGATCGCATCGGCGGAGGAGCGTTCCGCCGGGGAAATTCCACCACCGCTACCATCGTTCGACGCCGGCACCGCCGTTGCGATCTCCATCAACGATTGATTTGATTTGTATCTCCTAGGGTTTTTCTTGAAATCGTGACGATGCGATGGAGCTGTGTTTTGGTCCAACGAGAGGATTCAACAAAATCGTGGAGCAAGGACGTCGGTTTATCTTTTATTATTCCTATTTTATCCCTCAAAATTTATTATTTATACGCGTCTCTTTTTTTTCCAATAATATTTATTCCATTTTATTTTTATCTAATATATAAATAACTCTTCAAAAGTTCATTTTAGACTTTTTTTTCTCATAATAATCTCAATACGCGTCTCTTTTTTTTCCAATAATATTTATTCCATTTTATTTTATCTAATAATAACTCTTCAAAAGTTCATTTTAGACTTTTTTTTCTCATAATAATCTTAATATAAAATGATGATATATTTTTTGTATTGTTTTTTCTAAAAGAATATGTTAATTTATTAAGTAATATAAAACGAAGAAAATATTTATTTTAGATATTTTTTCTTATAAGTTTTTAGTTGATAAAAACGACGATTTCTTAGTCGACGAAGAGTTTGACATTAGATATTGCGTTGGAAAGGTGAACTGTGGGACCCTATTTAATGCATATTTAATATTAGATTTTTTTGATTAATTTTGAACGTAGTATTCTAGAAATAATCTGGAATATTCACTAAAAATTATAAAGCAAAGGAACATATACGTGAAAATCTGTTTTAATTTGTTTGAAAAAAAATTGAATAATATATCTTTACTATTATACAAATGTTATTATATGTGACAGTCAACAAATATTTAAAAACCTATAGTTGCAAGAATACTATTATTATATAATATATATTTAACCATTGTTGAACCCAAAATTGATAAAAATAAATTCTCTTTTTTAGATTTAAAAAAAATTATGTTTTACTAGTAACAATGAATACTATTCTTCATTTATCATTTTTAAAGATCCAATACTAAATATTAATTAGTAAGATATTATGATAAAATATCGATATCAATATTTATTTATTTAGAGATGTGTCAAATCAAACAATAACAAATGAAGATTAACAGAAAAAAAAAAAAAAACTAATGCATTTTGAGATTATAAATTTTAAAAAGTTCTGTTTTATCTTTTTTTTTCCTTTAAAACTCTAGACAGTGATAGAGAACGAATATAACATATGAGAGTTTTCTATCAGAAAAAAATATATATTTACAGTTTATTATTTATTTACAGTAATAAATGTCCTGTTAATTATTCAAAAATTATAATTCGGGTCCCTCTTTGATCTTCATTGGGCCAAAACTTTGGGCTCCATCTCGCAATCTAAACAGGCCATAACTTTGTCTGTCTAATTTTGGGCCCAATTATATCTATCTAACTTATGGTCTATTTTCATTGTAGTACAAATTCTACTCTACCAAACTAAGATTTGCTTGGATTGGATATTTGGTAAATGAGACCAATCAAGATGTCATTTTCCATTATTGAGGAAGATCACATAGCAAGAAGAGGGCCTATACTTTGATTCTATTTATTCGATTCAAAATTTACTATTTAACGATTTGTTTCACACCCATTAAGAAAAGACGATTAAGACATAAACTAGACATTACTTTTCATTTCAACCCTTATTAATTATTATCAAATTTATGATTAAAATAATTAAATATTAATTAATGACTAATTTCAATACTAACTAATAAGGGTAAAATTGGAAGAACATTATAAAAGTAGTCTTGAAAACTAAACTATTAAGTTAATTTGAAAAATAAAAAATGACTCAACAATTCAATTAATTTAAAATGGAGGGAGTATTGAACATATATACAACAACATACCCAATGTATTCTAATCTGACATATTTTTAATATATACAATTTAAGAATATGCAATCACCTTAATAAGTCGTAAAACCTTGTTCATTTTCTACTTAAGGTTGATGTATAAAATTAAAAGGGATATCATACTTGATATAGTTAACTTAACTATCTATGAAATATCCTGACAAATTTAAGGGATCGGCTATGTAGTCAAAAATATTTGTAAGTAATTTTTTATTTTCAATAATTTGCATTGGGCCAAACTTTTGGGCCGCATCCTTCAATTTAGGCGGGCCATTAGTTCCGTCTTTGTCTAACTTCCATACCAGCAATTGGACCCAATGATGACAACTTATGGTCTATCTTCATTGTAGTTCAAAATCCTACTCTACCAAACTTTTAGAAAACGAAATGTGGTTGGACATTTAGCTAATCAACATGTCATTTCCCATTATTAAGATAATAAAGAAGATTAGGTAGCAAGAGGACCCATAATAGATTTGATTTAGTGGTTCTAAGTTTATTATTCATACTTATTAGTGTTTTCTAAATTTATTTTAATGAAAAATGACAGAATTCTCACTTTTAAGTTATCTTAATATATTATTCCCTATTAGTTTTACAAATTCCCAAAATTTCTCATTTTTCACGCATCATATTAATGTATCAGCGCATCAAATTAATGTATCTCGCGCATCAGATTAGTGTATCATGTATAAAATGTATATCAGATTAGTGTATCATGTATAAAATGTAATGTATCTTACTTAACAATTAATGTATCGACGCGTATATCATTGTATTAGTTTGAGAGATTTCTGTAATTATAAACTTATAAGGGACAAATAATAATTTTTACTTAAAAGGATGTGATTTCTGTCATTTGTCCAAAAAAAAATATAGAGAGTGTTTGAGTCAAAATAATTGGATTAAGATTAACCTATAAAAATACATTGAAAAAATATATTTATAGGGTGATAGACAATTATATTAATCAGGCTCATATTTAATTACTGAGCTATCGATTTGTAATTCAACTTTACTTTATGTCAATTTGTTGATGATGACTTCATTGACTTTGTGCATTGCAATTCGTTCAATTTTCACCACTAGGCGTACTCAACTTTGGCAATTCCTTATTGCAAAACCTTGGGGCCAAACGGGTCCTTAGTGTGTTTGGTGGGAGAAAATATTTTCATACTTCTTTTCATTTTCATAATCAGTTAGTTAAAATGTTTTGATATTTTATTTCATGAAAATAAATTTCTTTAAGAAATAATAATAAGAAAGAACTATCGTTCAAGTGAGAGCTAAAAAAAATAAGTTTTATAAATCACATTAAAAGTCTATTTTTTCCGGAAATTACACTCTAATCACTAATAAACAAGTAAAAATTAATCACTTATTTTAGTTGGTACGAAATACACCTGAAGAAAACAAATTGTTAGAGGATGGTTAACACTACTAATAATTTACCTATCTTATTTCTTTAGGATTAGAATTGAAAAGTTAAAGAAGAAAATCTGTTGTTTTGCTTGTGATTACATCACGTGCTTTATATACTAGTTGTGGTGTGTTACCTAAAATGATATCGCTTTTAAGGCAATGCACGTGAATTTGATCATTCCTCATACATTTATTTGCATATAATTGATTACAAATTAATTAGTATCTCGACAAATAAAATTCTATTCACCATATATGAAATTAATTTTAAAATGATGCATATAATATATAAAAGCAAAAGTAACAATTATCCTTACAATTAAACATATATATAATTAGTGTAGTTGGTGCACTAAGTGATGATTAGCTCTCCTCATAAGTCATAAACCCACTAAGATAAGTGATACTTTTCCTATATTATAATTAACCAAATGGAATAAAGATGATTAAAAGCTATATATAATTAATAAAGATGAAAGTAACACAAGGCCCAAGGGAAGAAAAAATCATGATCTCAAACTTGATACCTTTACTAAGAAAAAGGGTCCACAAATGTTTTGTTTTTATAAACAAAGGTTAAGACAAGCTGATGCTTCTTTTAGCCTTTGAATACAAAGGAAAATATAGAATATATTAACATATAGGGACAAAATCATTATGCAACAATCAATTCTCTTGATTTCTATTTATGTCACACAAGCTCCTTAATATGTAATGAATTAAAAGTGAAAATAGATTGCCTATTTGGCCTCCAAGGCTCATTACTAATGGGAAATTGTAAAGTGTTACTCGTTAAGGTTAGTATTATAAATTATATAAGCTATCAGATAAAGTTGGATGATCATGAAAGTCATACTATTTTCTTTCTGAAAAATGTTAAATAAATAAAAAATATATTTATCATATAGAAAAGAGAGATGGAAGAAAATATAGTAATATTATCATATATAGAAAAGAGAAAAGTACTGAATAATATTTCTAAACTTTGGAGCTTATTATTAGTTTTAGCTTCGAACTATTGATAATCTTAAAAATATCTTTAAATTTGACGTAAATTATTAGTTTTAGCTTTGAACTATTGACAGCCTTAATAACACAACCTTATTCGACTAATTAAATATAAATACACCCCATCTTACAATATGAGTAAATAAGACCCCAAAATTTACGCTTAGTTTAAGACTGTTTTCAACACTTCTTTCTGTTTTTTATTAAGAGTTCAATATTCTTATAATAGTTTGAGATCACTTATTATGATAACTCGAAGTACATAAGTTTAAAAGTGTTTTTAATATTTATTTCTAAAGAAAAATTTCTTACTACTATAAGAGTGAAAATTTATTTTTGATCGTGCATTTTTCCGATAAGTTGTACCTTACGAAAGACTTTAAAGATTTTGTGATAGTATTATACAAATTGGTATAGAGAGTAAGAGTAGAATTTATGAGTCTAGTTGTGATGTAAGGTTTTACGTGGTTAATATTGAATGGAGAAATTAGTACAGAGTACTGTATATACATTGCATGTTGTGAAAGTGTAACATTATTAGAGAGCAACAACTGTTGTTTGGCAAAATTGGCCCCCTCCAATTTAAAACTTTATGTCACTCTACTTTTATAATTTTTTTTTTTTTTTTTTTACCAAAGTGAAGGTGACCCACATATATACTGTATGTATTTGTTTCATTTCACTTCCCAAGTGTGTTAACTTGTCGGTGGCAATTTTTTGTGCTTCCATTTTTCACAGCTACTCTTTTTATTTATTTATATATAGTTTCAGTTTCTATGTTTTGAATGGTCATATTTTTCTTCTTGTTTGTAGTGACTACGTTACTTTCAAGAATTGAAAAGAGTATTCTGTTGTTACATTACATCAACTGGTGCATGCTTTGATTGAGCTTCTTGGTTAGTTTTCTTGGTGTTGATAGTCACTTGCATTTCTTATTTCCTTAAATCTTGTTTCTTGTTATGTAACTGTAGAATTTTACAGTAGGACTGCCTTTTATTCTCTGTTTTTTTTTTTTTTTTACTTTTGCAAAAACAAGATTATGAATTTTGGGGTTATGTTGAAAATTTCTCTCCACTCTCACAACCCACACCCAAAATGGGGTTGGGGTGGGTGGTTAAAAATGGAAACTTGTTGCTCCTTGTGAAAAATTCTTGAAATTTTAGATGATTGGGGTTGGTGGTTGAGGGCGTCGGAGAAAATGAGCTTTGGAATGTCCTTGTTTTTCTTTAGTGCTTGTTTGGATTGACTTATTTTTTCAGATGTTTTTAAGCCAAAATAGTTTTTGAACAGTTTTGAAGTGTTTGGATGAAGTAAAAAAGGGCTTATAAATACTTGCTTTAAAGTCAAAATAACAAAAATAAGACAAATGTTAGAAGTGTTATGACTTTTGACTTATAAGTTGTAAGCCAAAAGTTAATCCAAATAAGCTAGTTTGGGCGGCTCAATAGTATGGGTGGCCTAAAGCTTAATTTCAATGAGAAGCCATTAGTGTGAAACTTGCAAAAACTGTTGCTCATGAATGATTAAAGAAGATGCCAAATGACTGAAATTCGATTATTAGTTTTTGTTTTTTAGTATTTTTTTATCTGCATTCTGAAATTTTTTAAAAATTGATTACTGAATTTCATGGTGACAGTAAATCATGGACCAGAAGTCATGGTTATGGCCAAAGAAGCGATCTTCAGAGAAGACAATTGTTTCAACCACCAAATCTGATCATCCTGCTCAAGGAAATGGAATAGAGGTACTTAAACATTGTCTCATAACCGTCAATAATTCGTAGTAAATTGCATCTTCATATTGTTGTACAATTTAAGTACTAATAATAGTGGTTGCAGCATATTTAACTTTAATGTGACAAAGGATTTAGCTCTAGTTACATCTTAAAGTTCCAATGTAGTAGCTTTCATGCTAGTTCTTATGCGTAAATTAGTAAGGTTTGATTTGAGTTCCTTTTATGGTGGAGGAGGCAGACACCTCTACTGTTGTAACATTCTATTGGACCTAAAAATATATTAATTGTGTTCAGGAACAGACAGTTCCAAATGAAACCGAATATTTGGAGCAATCGTTGAAAATCTTAGATGAAAAGTTAGCAACCGCGCTCAGTGAGTCTATTTCTAAAGATGAACAATTGATAAAGGCTGCAGAAATGGAACAAGAAGCTATTGCAGGTAACAACTTTGTTTTTTCGTTTTTCCAGTATTGTTCTCATGCACATTTTTCTCAGTTTACGTTCTCTACGTTTCTCTTAAGCTTAAAGCTTAGTTCTAAATAAACTAGTATACTTCTAAGACATGAAAATGCTATTTCAGGTCAGAAGAAAGCCGAAGCTGAAGTACTTTGCCTTAAAAAGGAACTCGATGAAGCGGTACACCAGAGAGAAGCTGCTAATGAAAGGATAATGCACTTGAACACTGCCCTGAAGGATCACATGCAGCAATTAGCTTCTCTCAGGGAAGATGACGAGCAAAAGATACGTGACGCTGAAATGAGGACATCAAAAGAATTTGAGAAGGCACTAAAAAAGTTAGAGGAAAAATTAGCAGAAACAAATAAAAGGCATGCTAATTTGACTCTTGAGAATTGTCATCTGAATAAGGTCCTTCTTGTGAAAGGGCAGATCATTGAAGAACTAACCAAGAGCGGTGTACAGGCGGAAGCAGAGTTTAATGCACTAATGTCGAGGTTAGATTCTGTAGAGAAAGAAAATTCTTTCTTGAGGTATGAATTTCAGATGCTTGAGAGGGAGTTCCATATTCGGAATGAAGAGGTGGAGTTCAGCCACCGCTCTTTGGATGCCTCACATAAGCAGCATCTTGAGAATGTGAAGAAAATTAGAAAATTGGAAGGAGATTGTCAAAGATTACGTCTTCTAACTCGTAAGCGCCTTCCAGGTCAAGTTGCATTGTCAAAGGTTAAGAATGAAATTGAAATGCAAGAAAAAAATCAGACTGTCATAAGGAGGAGGAAGTCTGATCCCCCAACTGGAAGTTTAATTCCTAAGGACAGAGTCCCAGAAGGCCATCCTGACATTCTCCGTAAAGAGATAAATTGTTTGGTCGAAAGTATGTGCAATCTGGAGGGAGAGAACAGAGTTTTGAAAGAATTGTTAGCAAGGAAAGAAGTTGAGATTCGCCAGGGTGTGCATCATCTTGGATTAGTTTCTTCTGTTAAGGGTTCTAAAGAGCTGGCTCTGGCTAGTCCACTATCATATGAAACTTCCTCAATATCAAGTTATGACACGAGCAAGAGAGACGAAAGTGTTTGCTCAAAAATGAATGGGGTTTCTGAGATGTGTCTGATGGATGATTTTGTTGAAATGGAGAAACTTGCAATAGTTGCTGTCGATTCTACAATAGGGAGTTCTTATCCTCCCTCAGATGCAAGTCTCACTTTATCAGACTCCTCGAGAATAGAAACACATGGAAATCAGACGGACTCGAGTGGTAAGGAACTAGTTCCAGTGGGACCAGGCGATTCAAATGAGGCAATGGCGATGAGATCCTCCAATTGGCTTCATGATATCTTGAAAATAATCATGGAGCAAAACCGTGTCTCAAAAAAAGGCGCCGATGAGCTGATAGAGGACATTAGAGTAGCTTCATACAATGTAATCCCTCCACATACCTGTGCAGGTCATTCTGAACTGCTTCCCATCAGTGGTTACATTACTTGGAAATCTCCAGTGTCATCTCCTAAGATGCAACGTTCAACAACCGAACCGGAGAAGACGCGTCCTATCCTCCAAGAAGAAAATGAAGGACTGAAAGCTGAGATGAACAGTATGAAGTCCTCAAACAATGATGTACAAGTCAAGCTACAGGTAGCGAGGAACAAGTGCGAAAACTTGGCAAGTGAACTTCAGCAATCACAACAAATTATTGAAGGCCTACAAGCTGAACTGGAAACAGCCAAAGAATCCAAAAGAATGATGGAGGATCTTATCGAAAATCAGAAATCAATCAATGATGATCTTGACACTCAGCTTAGTGTGACTAGAGTTAAACTAAATGAAACGCTTTCAAAGCTATCTTCTCTTCAAATAGAATTGGAAGATAGAAGTCACTGTTGTGAAGAGCTGGAAGGAACTTGTCTTGAGCTTCAACTCCAACTTGAAAGTATAACTGGCAAAACAACTTCTGTGGATGGTGTGGATCAAGAAAAAGAGCTCCAGCAAACTGGCTGGGAGATAACTGCTGCCTCGGCAAAGTTGGCTGAGTGTCAAGAGACTATAATGAACCTAGGGAAGCAAATTAAGGCCCTAACTTTGCCGCCACAGGAAAATACAGTTGGTGACACTAATGCCAGCAGTAAGAAAATGAGGAAGCACATGTCTTTACTCGATCGGATGCTTACTGAGGATGACATGGAAAAGGATAACCTCAACTCTCCCAACTCAGAACCTCTAAGAACCATTGATACAGTTCTCGCGACACAAAGCCCACAGCCTGAACCTAATACTCCCAATATGGGAGCTATGGTAATTTTGCCAAGCAAGAAGCCAGGGGTGAATTTTCTCAGGAAACTTTTGCTTAGGAAGAAGTATGGAAGAAGCAAGAAAAGAGCCTTTCCTTTAGCCATTGAAGCTTTCTAGTCATGCAAGAAAATCGGGTTTTTACTTCTCAGTATGCAGTTTTTGGTTTGATCAACACATTATGCACATAGATATATGTATCTTCTTGTAAGGTATGCATCTGCAGCCTGGATATTGACTACTTCAGTTACTTACCTTCATGGACTTTTTTGAGTGTGCTCTGTATGTACTTATGTAATAAAAGCCTCTGTTTATTTACAAAATGTTACTTACCTCTCTATTTCTGTGAGGTATCTACATACACTCTATCCTTCTCATACCCAATTGTGGGATTACACTAGGTATATATGTCGTTGTTGTTGCTTACTGTTGCAAACGATAAAGTAAATCAATCACTTTGTAGAAGCAAGAAGGGCAGAACAAGAATTGGAAGGAAGAAAAATGTACTCATAAAGTGGCCTCAATGAATGTGCCAATTCATTAGGAGTAATCAACAGTCCAATAATAACAACGAAGAGGATGTCAGGAACTTCTGTCTCAACTCTTTTACAAGTAATTGTACCATTAAATTACATATCCCCTTCCTTTGTTTCACTTGAATGATTTTTATGTGTAATTTACCTAAAAAGAGAACTATATATACCTTAATTCCCATTATAAGAGGAATAAGGCAAACAATATAGTATAGCACATTAAATTACAATGATTGTGTAAGAAAAAAAAAAAGTTCTTTACGCTGTCGATGTGTATTAAGGTAAATCCTTTAATTTTTGGAAATAGCTTGTGCAGCTTCTTTCATTTCCAGTAAGGCATCCTGAAAACACTTGGCTAGAACTTTAGGATCAGGGATGATATCTTTAGCCACCAATATTTGCATGTCAGCTCTTCCTGCATAGCTCACCATGTGCATTGTGATTGCCTGCATTAATATAACATGTATAGGCAAAATTAGAAACTTGAATCTTGGCATAATTGGTAAAGTTGATGTCGAATACGTTAAGAAAACTTACATGGGAGAGGGCAGTAGAAGTTACTCTAACAGATGATATGCGGTTCCCTCCAAAGGTGATATCCTCTGCAGGGCCGATCACATTTGAAATTGTGAAAGTTGTATTGCTAACAATTCTGTAGTTGAGCAAGGTAGCTAGCTACACACCATAAACACACAACAGTACAATAAGTACAAAAAAAATAGTACTTCTCTTAGTCACATTTTGGATCATTGGTTCATATTAACTTGACTCATTTTGACGTGACAATAGTAGTGTACCTTTGCACCAAAAATGGACATGATTAAGTCTCCAAATTTATAGGAGCAAGGACCCTCTAGTGATAACTTTTTCTTGTCTATCATTGCTTTAGCTCTCTTTACAAACTGCAATGGATCACTTCCTCCTTTGTGATAATAAACTGGTAATAGTAACATCCCAAATTTGTTACCCCACCGTGCTCCAGATTTGCTCTTCATCAACTCTGAAAAGTCCTGCAAAAATGATACTCCTAATAAAAATAAAATTTGATATTATTACTGTCTGACAAAATTATATTTAGGAAAAATAAATTTTCACCTGTAATCCAGATTGTTTTCTTAAATTAATCATGGCAACTCCAGTCATCTGAAGCCCTTCTTTCAGAGCTGTGCAAATGTATTGAGATAACAACTGTTAGTTGATATCAACCGTTATTATATCGAATGTGTGATTAAAGGAGTTGTTTTTTTTATATACCTTTGGGTGAACGCAGATCCAGGTACCTAGAGAGCCCACATGATATAACTCCAAAGAGAACATCGTTGATGGTCTACAAAAAAAATATTAAGAAATAAAAATATTTTTTTAAATATATATGTATATATATATATATTATATAAAATAAAATAAAGTGAGGTTGAGAACTTTGACCGTCCAATAACACCCATAATAATTTATGATAATAACAATAAATAAAACAAAAAGAGAGGATAGTGCCACGTCATTTTCTCGGGGTGATCTTTTGTGGTTATCTGCATATGACTTTCTTCAAACTTTGACAGATATGAATCACAACTTGACAAGTGGTGTGTTGTAAAGTATATTTTGTAAAATATTTTGTCATTTTCTTATATTTGGAACGTATAAAATCAACTTGTTTTTTAAAAAAAAAAAAATTTTCTAGGGTTGGAAAAAAAAAGAAGAACAAGTAATCAATACGTTTTTCGTGAGGTAAGAATTATTAAGTTGACGTGAAATAGAATAGAGTTACCAAAAAGAAGAAATTAATACGTTACATTAAAATGAACGGACAAGAAAAAGAGGAAGAATAAATTCCTTATAAAAGTTGAGGGTTTTTTCTTTTATTAAAAAAAAAAAAAGGAAGGAAAATAATTAGAACTAATTCACACATATCGTGTAGTTCCTATCTCCTTAACATTCTAGGAACAAACATGTGTATAATTATTTTTTTTATATTAATAGATCCTCAAAGAATATTTATAAGTAACTTTCTTAAAATTTGGAATATGTCATTTTAAAAATAAGTTATAACACTTGTTATGATAATTATATGTACTTTGTAGTTTGTAAATAATAAACTCATTTGTGTGATGAAATTATATTGGTGTTTGATAGTGAGAAAATATTTTTTAATTTTCTAATTAGTTAAAATATTTCCTTTTCTAATGGAAATAGCAAAAATAAGATGCATTTCAAGTTTATTATATTCTCCTCACCCACCTATACTCTAACCCTGAATTGCTGCTCTCTATCACATTTCATTTTCGTAATATTTTATTAGATAACATATAAATATTTTTCGAATAATATTTTCTTGATATATATAAGAAACCTATTTAATTTTCAAGAAATATTTTCTAAAAATTCATTTTTCGTGAAAAGTATATGTCTTTTATATCAAACACTAGCATTAAAATAACACCAAAAATCAACCGCTCAAACTACCTTTACATTAATATATTTTACGTTTAAATATGACAACCCTTTCTAACTTACTAGTTACTACCTAGTGTACCAATTTATAGCACTTAATTACTCCATCTATACCTAAGATATAATTATAAAGGTCCAGTTGATCTAAGAAAGTATATTACAACAAAAATAATTTTTACGGCAATAAATAAACATATTAATATAGAGTGTTAAAGTTTTTATCAATATTAGTAAAGTGTCATTAGATTTAATGTCGGTAAAGCCTTTAAGGATATATACAAAGAGTGTTAATTACCGCTAAAAATACATATTTAACGGCAATTGCTAATTAATCGCCGCTAGAGCTCATTTTTTATGTAGTCGTACTCTAGTGTGAGGATAAAAATAAACAGTGATTAAATATTTCGAGCCCTAGCTCATTAATAATTAATACTCTCTCGATTCAATTTTTTTTTTAATAATACAATTCTTAAAAAGTACATTAACAAAATAAAATAATCAGTCTATTATATTATTTTAAACATAAATATACAATAATAAATCATCTCTTACCTACTAGTATTAAAAATTTTACCTTTAGATCCGTGATGTAAATGGCTTTTAAATTTATTGAGAAGTCGTACATTATAAGAGGTCGTGAACTATTAAAAATAAACTTTGTATCAATTTAAAATTAAAAATTCCAATCCAACGGCATGCGATTAATTAGAGTTCTAAGAGAGATTAACTTACCGCATTGTCGATGGCTTTTTTGACCGTCTTCATATCGTCAATCTTGAACTTGGCTGTCGCTAATTTCCGCGGCCATAGCTCAACTCCACCTCCGCCGCTTATGGCTGTCTTCTTATCCTTCAACCACAAACTCCTCAAACCAAACTCTGTAACATACACTAATGTATACCATATCACCATCACCAATTTCTTCAACAAACTCCATACATTCCGATTGTTTGATGAACGCGATATCCCTATATCTGTTCAAAATATAATCAAATAAATAAATAAATGATCTCGCTTTTAGATGAGATAATTGAACACACAATTCAATATGATATCAAAACAGATATATGTATGAGATTGTGTAATCTACTAATTAGACCACACATGAGGAATAATTTCAATAGTCAAATTTTCGAGTTTTTAAATGAGATAGTCACACAGAGCAGATGTACCATGAGTTGTGGGGCGCTGATTAGGATCATCGGCTCTCCGGCAACAAGACATGAACATGGACATAAGTGAAATTCCATCACCAAGAGCATGATGAAGTCTCAAAACGGCCCAATTATGGGCTAAGAGAAGATGAAATTCCCAAAGAGGCTTCGTTAAACTAAGCGGAGTTGAAACAGAGAGATCTGCTAAGTAATCGTTAACAGCATCTTCATCGGAAATTGAAGGATCATCAGTGAGTGGTTGATGGCGAATAATGAAGTGATCATCGACGTTGACTTCAGTTTTACGCCATCGTTCACGGCCACATGAGTCTTTCAGCAGGATACTGGAGAATCTGGGATGTTTAACCAATATGGAATTGCTTATTTCCAATTTGACGGCGTCAACGTCGATTGGAACGTCGAAGGAAACGGCACAATTGATGATTTGGTCCATCTCCGGCTGGACGAATAATCGGCCGGCCGGCGTCAAAGGCTCGTCTCTCTCTGTTATGGTCATTTTTTGAAACAGAGCACAACTACCTAACTTAGGCTAAATAAGAAAACTCATTCCTTCAACAGTTATAAATAGGAAAAGCATTTTTACTTATTTCCGATTTGATTAACCTAGAATTTATCATTTTCCAATCTCAATAATTTAAAATCGAAACTTCTAATTAACAGATTCACCTAAACTTTTTAGTAATGAAATAACACAAATAACTTTATAATTATAGTAACCAATAAAAGTAATACTATAGTATTACTATCATTCAGTTATATACATAAGTCAAATTTTATCCGGAATCCAAATATATTCTCTTTATTGAAGCTGTTATTTTCATTATTCTAAAATAAGTAGAACGTGAGATACAAGGATGAAATACAATAATAATTTTATATTTTACTTCAAAATTATTACTTTTATCATATAGACACTAAGAAGGTGTTTAAATTAGCTTAAAAGTTGATCAAACTTATTTTAAAATCAGTTTTTGATGTTTTGAAAGTGTTTGACAAATATAAAAATAATTTTAAATAAGTCTAAATGAGTTGGGAAGTGTTTGACAGCGTAAAAAAAAAAAAGACTTATAATGAGTTTAAAATGACTAAAAATAAGTCAAAAATCAAAAGTAGATCTCCCATTCTTTTTATTTTTGATTTAAAAGTCATTTCAATTTATTTTATTTTATTTTTACTTAAAAATAGTTTCTTTTAAGTCAATCCAAATAGGATCAAATTCACTAACTTCTAAGAGTTGATTTTATCTCTATTTTTACCCCCTTTAAATAAAAGTTTCAGAAAAATCCGTAGTTGCTAGTGACTGAATACCAGATGAGTTCACTTAAAAAAAAAAAAAAAAAAAAACTCTACCAAATAAATATGATGTAACGGTCTCATATTTGATTAAAAAAGATAATCAATCTTTAACCTTTCTCATGTATCACATGTGCTATACTAATTCAACTACTTTTTGTTGATATATTCTACACAAATTAATTAGTGTACTAACGTGGCCCTAAATTTATTTTTGGAAGCTAGTGTGACCCAAGTTGTCCCCTTTTCTTTGTGGCGTCTAATTTAGGTTGTTGTTTTTTCGATCCCTAAGAATTATTTTTGTGAAATTATTATATGTAATTCGATATATTCTTTCCTTGGGTGCCTCTAATGCTGATATCTATTTATGTTGAATGATATTCGTTAATTCAGTATTTGTCAATTTCTACTCAAATTATGATTTGTTGTTTTTTTGCTAGACACTTTCAATTTATATATTTTTTAAAAGAGTTTATCGTGTATATTTTGAATCGTCAAATTGATAGCTAAGTTGATCATATGTGTATATGTCTATCTTCTTCAAATGATAATCATCAACCTCGTCAGGAATAATATTGAGGTTTTGCAGCTTATATGGATCGTTATATTCTTAAAATCTCTTCATATAAATTGAGGCAACAGGAGTATTATATTAAAGTGAGAACTAAATTACTAATATTTATATGGAAAACATGTGTTATATTTAGTCTAAATAATACATTTTCTATTCCGTTTTGAAGTGTGGATGGGACTGCCTTTGAAAAATAATAAAATGTGATATTATGAGCTGATTTCTCAAAATTATTACGGTTATACCAATAATTTTTTTGTTCATATTAAGTAAATTATTGTGGAGAAAATTATAGCTTATAATAAGTAATTTGTTTTAGAGTTCATGAGAATGGTTCAGACTTTATTCATTTTTTATTAATGAGATTCTTAAATACTTTATATTTTTCTTAAAAAAAATTAAAAGGATAAAAGTGAAAAATAAATATTAATTTATATTCTTAAATACATTTTTTCAAGAATGAATCATTCCAAATAGTTCACTTAATATGTATTAGGCGAATATTGTAAATTGTAATATGTAGTAGCATTAATTATTATTTTGTTTATGTTAATTGAATTTAACGTTCACTCTACGTGAAGTTTTAAAGTGTCGATAGTATATTTTCATTATTCTAGAGGAAATGCTAAAAAATGATTCTGTATCTTTTTAAACCAATTTAATTGCACTAAAATTAAATATTCATTAATGGCTTGTCCTCATTCAGAGACTTTTTTAAAAAAGTTGAAAAAGAAGTGACGTGTGACTTAGGTTCTTGTTTTTGTTGATTTGTCTAGATGATTTTGATAGGTAGCTAATGTATTTTTTTCTTCTTTATTTTCTTCTAATGAATCAATAATTTCTAATTTTTAATATACGTAAGATAAATTTTTCTTTAATATAATATTCACGGATAACATATAGTAGGTAATTGCTATATATAAATCCAGTCGAATGAGCTTGATCGAAAAAGCACGTAGAGAGTTTTTAAAATTTAAAAAACATCATATATAAGAATATCACCTACTCAATCAACTGAATTATCTTATTTTTGTGCTGTGATTATGAATGTAATTACGATATATATTCTTTTTCTTTCTACAAGATAGCTAATGTTGACTATCTATCTATCTATCTATATATATATATATACGTTGAACAATATTCATATATTCGAGATTTTTCAATTCATATGCGGTTTTTAGTTTTATTTTACTTACATTGTGTTTTGATTGGTGGAAATAGATATTGATTCAACCGTTGATTGAATCAATAAAATCAGGCTGGCTTTAGGCAAATGTCATTTTAGTTTACTATTTTGATTTTTCTTTTCCCTATTCTTAAATGTTGTGCAAATATACTCTGTGAAACCAAAAAAGTAATAGACTATTATCTAAAATATAAATTTTTAAATCATGATTTAACATTTTTCTCATAAGATTTTTATTTTGTTAAAAAGTACAGTTTTAGATCAATGATTCATAAATTGCAGTACAAGAAATAAAGAAATAATCATTTGTAAACATTTATTTATCCTAAAAAGAATCAATCGGCCAAAAAATAAGAATAGAATCATTTATAAATGATTTCTATTTTTTATAGAATGCTTATTTATTAGGAAAAATTACACAGCTGAGCAAATTTATACTATTTTATTACTCATCATAGCTATAGTTTGCTATAATTATCACTCACGACTAACATTATACATTAATTATGTGGGCTGACTTCGAGTTTGTATAATTAGTCACGTTTGTATATGTATAATTCGCCAGAATATACAAATACATATGTATAATATACAATTATTTAACTTATATACATATACAATTCACCTCTCTCCCACTCTCTGCCCTCTTTCGCTCGCCTCTCTCCTCCCTCTCTCAATCTCGCTCGCCTCTTAACTCCCTCTCCCAATCTCGCTTGTCATATATGCATATGTATAATATACAATTATATACATATACAATTCACCTCTCTCCCTCTCTCTGCCCTCTCTCTCTCGCCTCTCTTCTCCCTCTCCCAGTATCGGTCGCCTCTCTCCTCCCTCTCCCAATCTTGCTCGTCTCTCTCATCCCTCTCCCAATCTCTCTTGACATATATAGAAATATATATTTATAATATACAATTATCTAACCAATATACATATATAATTCACGTTTATCCCACTCTTTTCCCCCTCTCTCTCTCCTCTCTCCTCTCTCCTCTCTCTCCCAGTATCGATCACCTCTCTCTTCCACATAACATGTAGCTACAAATTGTAATTATCAAACTATAGCTATGGAGAGTAATTAATTATTTTAAAGTAGCTATATGTGAAAGTTTCTCTATTTATTACTAGCTAAAATTGGGCCTAGGGAACAGATTAATTGGGCTCAGTTAAAAGCATTTGCCTATATTTGGGCCTTGGAATCTGGGCTCTGCTTTTACCTGCGGAAAATGTTAATTCAGACGCTCTTCGCCATTAAAGAACTTATGTCTCATTAGACTTAAGTTTGATTTTGGGAAACTTTCAAATATAGCAATTTAAAAATAATTAATTACTCTTCGTAGCTATAGTTTGATAATTACAATTTGTAGCTACATGTTATATAGAGGAGAGAGGCGAGCGAGACTTGGAGAGAGAGGAGAGAGGCGATAGAGAGGGGGAAAAGAGTGGGAGAAAGGTGAATTGTATATGTATATTGGTTAGATAATTGTATATTATACATATGTAATTGTATATATGACAAGAGAGATTGGGAGAGGGAGGAGAGAGGCGAGCGAGACAGGGATAGAGAGGAGAGAGGCGAGCGAGAGAGGGCAGAGAGTGGGAGAGAGGTGAATTGTAAATGTATATAATTGTATATAACTGTATATTATACATATATATTTGTATAAATGGCAGCGAGATTGGGAGAGGGAGGAGAGAGGCGAGCGAGATTGAGAGAGGCGAGCGAGAGAGGGGCAGAGAGGTGAATTGTATATATATATAGGCTAAAAAATTGTATATTATACATATTTATTTGTATATGTTGGCGAATTATACATATACAAACATGACTAATTATACAAACTCGAAATCAGCCCATGTAATTAATGTATAACGTTAGTCGTGAGTGATAATTATAGCAAACTATAACTATGATTAGTAATTAAATAGTATAAATTTGCTTATCCGCGTAATTTTTCCTTTGATTTTTGAAAATAAAAATTAAACCAATCCATTTTGAAGGGCAATATCGTGTAATGGAATAATTTTGAAGGGAATAATGTTAGTGTCATATTAATAATGAGTGAAGGTTTGTTGATTCAAGCCATACACAATACAAATTTTAATTGATCAGATTAAAGACTTTAAATTTATATCGAGTGATAAAAAAAAATTATATTTATAAAAGATAAAAATGTTTATTCAAGTGAGATATAAAATAAAATCTTAATATTTCTTATAATTTCAGAAATACAATATTCAAATATACATTTTTTTTTAAGTAATAGAGATATTGATGACACACATTATACTTCACAAAACAAACGAAATAGAATAATCAGGTGATACGGCGGCACAGGGTAATTCCATCACCAACCGGAAGCATACAAATCTCAATCCTTGGATCAGCCGCTAAAGCTTTGTTAAGTTCCAATACGAAGTCTCTATAATACCTAACATATTTCCTCAATGGAGCATCAGGTGGAGCGACCACTGAACCATTCCATAGGGTGTTGTCGTATCCGATCACACCACCAACTTTCACTAATTCTATTATCCTTTTGTGGTAGTTGATGTAGTTATCCTTGTCAGCATCCACGAAAATGAAATCATACGTACCATGATTATTCTTCTGCAAAATAAAAAAAAATAAAAAAAAGTTACTTAATTTACGTTATATTAATTTTATTTTATTATCGTTTAGGTAATCTGATAACGTACGTCTTCAACTAATAGATCAAGAACAGGTAAAGCAGGGCCCTCTCGAAAATCAATCTTGTGAGCTACACCAGCTTTTTGGATTATGGGTAAACCAATTTCTTCGTAATTTTCCTTGTTTATATCCATTGCCAATATCTGCAAAAACAAACACAAATTTTTTATTAATTAGGTCTTTTCACGTGACATGTTTAAGGTTATGACAATTTTGTACATTTACACAAGTTTTAATTTAGGATCATAAGATTGAAAAGTCTTTCTTTATTTTCTTAAACTCCGTGTCAAGTCAAACTAGATTATTCTTTGTGAAACAGAGAGAGTATAAGCAGGTACCTTTCCATCATGTGGAAGAGCAAGAGCAGTAGCAAGAAGGGAATAACCAGTGTAAACACCAATCTCCATGGTGTTTTTAGCATTGATCAATTTCAGTAACATATTCAAAAATTGTCCTTCATCAGCAGATGTTGTCATAAGATTCCTGTTATATCCATAATTCAGTCAAAAAGGAAAACAAAATTTTAATCTTCTTCATTAACAATTAATTAACCTTTTTAATTAGAGGTAAACTCACCATGGATGCTTAGCAGTCAATTCTCTAAGCTCTTTCATGGATTCTGGCTCTCTTGGGTATACGCTCGTCTCTAATATGTACTGTAACATGTTCAATCACAAATAACACATGATGAGTACTCTATGTGATCGCAATAAATAAAATTCTGAATCAATCTCGAAATTTGTTATACCTGATAAAGAGCATCACTTTGCAAAAGACTCTTGTGGCCAACCTCTTGGTGTTTAGAGACTTGATTTTCCTGTGATGCAACATTTTCAGCCATGTTATTTTCTTGATTTTTTTTCTTTTTCCTCTTCTTCTTCTTTTAGTTTGTGATTTAGAAAGTAATGAAAAGTAATATATATATAATGTGTGAGGAAATTTGGTTCACCAGTAAGGCTTGCATGAACATATTGGCCCCACCAACTAAGAAAAAATTTGGTGAGATTCCTTCTTGGTGTTTTTTTTTTAATTTTATTTCTTATTTTTTTTTAAAAACATAAATGAGTTACCTGTGGGACCCATGGAAGTTGTTGCAACAAAGTCTCAACCACTTGAATAAAAATAATCCTCTTAAAACATGGCCTAGTTTGACTTGGAATGGAGTTTAAGAAAAGAAAGAAGATTTTTTAATCTTGTGGTTCTAAATTAAAGTTATGTCAAATGTACCAAAATATTCTTTAATCTTGTGGTCTTAAACATGCCACGTGGAAAGTTAAAGTTAAAGTGTTGCCAAAAAAGAAAAAAAGATATTATTTTTGAAACATACTAAAAAAAATAGGAATTTTTTTTTAAAACGGAGGGAGTACTTAATACGTCGGATAACGTCATGATTACCTGTGTTTAGATTTGTGACAGGTTCCTGTTAATAATTTTACTAACAAATATTTATTTTTAAATATATCAAAAACTTGCCTAAAAATGAACACCAAGAATATTCAGTTTGGTTGTTGATAAATTATATGTTTTTCCTATGTTATAAAAATTAACTACATACCTTCTAGTAAATATAATACTTATTATATTATAGCGGAGACGATGATTTCGTATTAAAGTTAGAGAGAGTATCTTCTTTTTTTTTCTAACATAAAGATATTATTTTATATTATATTATATAAAAATAAATATTAATCATAGTTGAGACTATTGAATCATTCCATTAGTATGTATTATTTTATTTTATTTTATATAAGAATATTTTAAAAATGAAAAGGAATCAAATTCGTTTTGTAGCGCCATGCATGATATTTGGAGGCTTAAAATATATTTTTAAAAGACATAAAACATTGTCATTCTTCTTTCAAACAAATCAATTAAATGATAATATTACCTAACAAACATATGAAATAATTTATTATACATTACATGTAATGATGTAAATATTTTATTTTTTAAAAAATAATGATAAATACAAGAAGATTGGCTTGAAATTGGGACCTGAAATTAGTAGACTTTGTCAATAAGTTTTTGGTTTAAGCAAAGCTTAAATAAAAGTTCTAAAATATTTTTTTTAGAATATAGTGGAATTTTGTCAAAAATAACTACTCCCTTCGTTTCACAAAGAAGGGTGTAGTTTGACTTGACTATGAATTTAAGAAAATAAAGAAGACTTTTGATCATGTGGTCCTAAATTAAAGTTATATCAAATGTACATCGCTCTTTAATTTTGTGGCCTTAAACATGTCACGTGGAAAGTTGTTACTAAAAAGAAAAATAGGTCATTCTTTTTTAAACAGACTAAAAAGAAAAGAAGTTTTTTTTTTTAGACAGAAGAAATACTTATTTGAATACAATTTTAATTACGTTAGTGGGGTAGACATGGTAAATAATGGTGAGTAATATATAATTTATAATTAATATGTGTAACATCATATTGTCCATAATGACGAATAATAGATGAGGGTACATAATAATATATTATTATGTTTACAATCTTTTTATTTATTAATGAAAAGGATGTTCGATATTTCATTTTTTTAGTATACATAAATTTGGTCAAAATTGAACTAAAAATAGATCAATACTAAAATTTAGAAATAATAATAAAAAATGTGCTCAATATGTAAACAAAAAATTGTCAAATGGCTACGCGTGCGCTTAGCTAACCTAAAGAATCAAGCAGAACGTCTTACAACTTATTTAAACGTGCTTATAATTTTTTATAGTATTTTTATTTATTTTTAACTTAAAAGCATTAATTATTAAGTTAGAAAAAAAGATAATATGATACTGTTTCTCCTTTTTTTTTTAAAAAAAAAAAAAAATCTCTTAGTTTTTTTTTCCATTTCAATATCTCATATGCATCTTCTTAAAATCTTAAATTTGCAAATATCTTTTTCGGTGATCGGTAAACATAATTTTCTTTAATATATTAGTAAAAAGAAAACTTTAAAGTCACTAAATTTTGATTAGAATAACAAATCAATGATGGCAAGAGTTGGTAAACGATCTATTTTTTTTTTCCTTAAGTAAAATAAGAAAAAATGACATCAAATATAGCAACTCCACTTTGACTTTCTTATAACCCTTTAATTTAGAATTTAAAGCATAATTACTATACATTTTAAACTAATATTTCTTTTAGTATGGTGGAATCAAAATGTAAATTCAACGACATCAATTATAATGATTTTGTTACAATAAAAAAGAGAATATGTTATGTTATAAGATGTGCCTAATTGGATGAAGAATTTGAATTAGATATTCAAAGTCCAGCTAACAATGTTAAGTTTTGTAGGTAAGTTCACCAAGAACAAAATTTAAAAGAATCAAAGCAATTATATATTTGTATTTTTGAAGTATTCAAAATAATGAAGCTTGAGAGACTATTTTGGTCAAATTGAAGTTCTTTTTCATTTGTGAATAATTGTGATCATTTTTTTTGGAGGATTAATTAATCTTTTTTCAAATGAAACAAAAAACAATTGGCATAACAGTCTATGTTTTAATCTTTCTTCAATCGCTTTAAAAAATAATAGCATTGTTTTACTAATAAATAAATAATGTGAGACGTAACACTAATATACAGAAAAAAACTTATCTGCACCGAGTGTTTATATCAAGTCAATGCAATTTTTATTATTATGTGATTTAATGAAGTAAAATGAATTATAAATTTAAACACATCGCATACATATATTGACTAGATATAAACACTCAATACGGGTTAATTTTACCCCTATATACCGTATTAAGAGATAAGAAGGCAATCAAAATAAGATTAAGAAATAAATAATAAAATTACTAAAACGTTGCATCAAGGGGACACACAGCCCCTCCGTTAGTTTGATTAGTTTTTAAAACTAGATCACTTTATAAATATTTTACAGTTTAAATTTATATATTAAAAAAATAGACGAAAAATAATACTAGAAATCGTAAGATTTCTCATGTTAATTTAATGAAAAAATATGATTTGAAATATTAATAATTTTTTTTTATATAATTTAGCTTTCGAAAAATAAAAAAAAATACAACTAAAATTAAGATAGGGCTTGGCAGGGTGATGTAGAAGTTAGCCTTAACCCGCTAAAATTTTGACCCACATGTCCTATGTAACTTTTTTTAATTATTTTGCCTTGCCCTACCCTAACCTTAATAATATTGCCTCAATGATAAAATAGTTAGAATTATTGAGGTGTTTCACACCTTTTATAGAAAGATGAATAACATAAGTTAAACATTACTTTTTTTATTTTTTGCCCTTATTAATTATCGGCAAATTAATCTTTAGAATAATTCAAAGCATTTGAAGTTTTTAAACTCATCACACAAAAAATTCAAATAAAGAGTAAAAACGGAATAATATTCTAAGTAGACGTTTGATCATGCGATACAATATAATGATATGAAATCAGTGTTTGGACATGCGATTTACGTTGATTCTATCTCATGATTCCATATCATAAGATGTGATTCCATATTCTCCAAATTAAAATTTCATATCATGATTTGAAATATTTTTAATTCAAAAATTGATCTACAAGTTTATATTTTGTTAAAACAACCGCACACTTTTATCTACTAACCATTTATTTTATATGTAAATAAAATTTATAACAAGATCATTACTTTTTAAAATTTATTATTCTCACTGACATAAAACTTATTATTCTCACCAACATATAGTCACTTTAACTCACAAGTCACACCAATCGATTGTTGAGTATTAAAGACTAGTACACTATAATTTATGTTTATTTTTTTTATTGAATTAAAGTTAAATGAAACATTTACTTAATTAGAGAACAAATAGCAATGTAATAATTTATTATGCAATTTTGTAATTTTTTATTTATTTGATAAGATTAAATAAATAATTAGAGTTATTTTAATAGTTTTACAACTTATGGGATTCTTATATTTATGAAAAAATATCTCATAATTTCATATTATGTTATCATATCATGATTTCATATATATCATGATACCGTATCCCTGGCCAAACGAGCCCTAAAAGTAAATTTAAATATTGAACAATTATGTTAAGTTATGAAAAATATCACAATAATTTAATTATTTTTAAACGGAAAAAGTAGTAAATTGATAAAGCCTTTTGACATTTTCCCCTATAAATGAATATAATATTCCCAGAGTTATACTTATGGGAGGATAATATATTTCGGATGGCTAAGTCAGAGGTGGTGGCTGGTTAGGTGCTTACCGGTGATTAGATTAAATTAAAGACACTGATTAAGCAAAATTAAACTACTAATTTAGTAATATAATTATAATATTATAAAAGCCTCAACTTGAGTTTTTTTAACATATATTTTGTCTGTTGGTAGAATTTACTTGAGTGGAGAGTCTTGTCAAATTTTTATTTAATTTATATAGATATCTTTTTTCAGACTTTATAAAATTATATTGAATTTGTTATTGTCATTGATCGTCTTTTAAATGGCACGAACGTAACAGGACTTGTAGTTGTTATACTAACAAACTTTGTTTATGATAACCAACAAATTACATTGATGAATAGAAACAGTAAGTCAGAAAATAGATGAAGCATGAAAAATAATTGAACTCACAATTTGTTTGTATATTTAAAAAATTTAATCATTTTACTATCATTCAAAGGTTTATGGATTAGTTCCTCTCGTGGTAGAACGAAAATCTATTATGTAAAAGTGGTAGTTCAATTTACAAAAATTAAACGAAATTAACTGATAAATAATGTTGTGAAAAAAGGGGAGAGTTTTTCAACAAAAAACTCGAAGTTTATAGCCAATGATTTCTCAACGGGTTACATGTGTGTTCGTAAACTCTTTATGAGCTAGAAGATATGCGTGTAAGCATAATAAACTCTCATTTCCCAATTTCATTGTCCAATTCATACTTTCAATTATTATTTTTTTTAAAAAAAAGGGAAAACTAGCAAATTAATCAAATGACCTAACTTAATTAGTAAAAATTCTATATTTTATAAATATTAGTAAAAATGTCATTATTTTAGAAAGGATTGTGTATTCTAATTTACTTTCTATTTTATCTCACTTTAATTATAAATTTTCCAATTAATTCTCTTTTATATGCTTTTTAAAAAATAAAGTATTTTCTCTTTCCAATATTTTCATCTTTCAATTCTTCTCCATTTCAAAATCCGCCTCTCTTTCTAATTTTTTTCTTCAGAAATTGAAAAAATATATTTATAAAGATATTCACACAATTTCTTTTATTAAAATATGCGTCTTTATCCGTCTTTTAATAATTATTTTATGATTTATTTTTGTTTAAATCTTTCAAAATTGTTGTTAGTAGTTGAAATCACATTTTGAGTTTGATAAACTCTAAATCACTCTCCAACAGCAGAATCTGAGAGAATACTAGAGGTATTCAACTTAATCAACAATGTTCTATTTTTCAAATATCACAATTTTCTACTTAGAACACAAATGATGACAATTTTGTATTTCAATTTGTTTATTTTGTATTTCATATCACTTTGTATATAAATAAGTTCTATTTTTTTAATTTTTTATTCATCATAATGGTATACCAACAAAGTCACATTTGTATTTCAATTGAAGTGAGTATTTATTGTGCTCATTTTGTATTTCAATCTCAATTTTCAATGACAACAAGTTTGTATTTCTTTTTTAGTAGGTTTTCATCATAATTGTACACCAACAACTTTTATATTTTATGTGCTCACTTTACCATTCAAATTAAAATTGAATATCTTATTGTGGTGAGTATTTTATTGTGATCAATTTGTGTTTAACTTTCACATTGTATTCAAAAAAACTTGTATTTTTTTGTGTTCATCATAATGATATACCAACAAAGTCAATTTTGTATTCCAACTGATGTGAGTATTTATTATGCTCGTTTCGTATTTTAGTCTCAATTTCAATGACAACAAGTCTTTATTTCTTTTTTATTATGTTTTCATCATAATTGTATATCTACAAATTTTGTATTTTATGTGCTCACTTTACCATTTAAATTAAAATTGATAGTTTACTCTCATAGTGAAACTAAAATTGTATCCTAGTGATCAAAATTGTATTACATAACTGTCAAATATATTTTTTCTTTTATTCGTATTACAAAAATTTTACATAATGAAAATACTACAATTTGTTGAGGACTTGAGGTTGATACAATATTCTAAAAAATACAAATTTAAAAAACGCGATTTAATCGAATTCATTTCAACAGAAATTGAGTATTATCAATGAAAATTTAAAAATCGATACTAGAAATTTGATGTGGATGAGTTCTTTGTGTTTATTTTTTTGAATTTGTATTTACTTTTGGATTTTTGTAACTGATGAAATTTTTAAGCAATTGTTCCTTTTTAAAAAAACTCTCTCTCCTAAATTTCTCCTTTTTATTAGTTAACAATTATATTTTTAAATTAAAAATTTAAAACAAATAATAAAAACTTAAATAAGATACATAATAAATAAAATTTTGACATTTTTACTAAATATTAAAAGTGTTGACAGTAATTTCTATTAAATGTTAAAATATTGATATTTTGAAAAAATTCCCATAAAAAGAACCCAACAATTTGTTACACAACAATACTGTGAGAGTTGATAAGAATCCAATATGACAAATGGTTTGCACTGAATCCAGAATATTTTTTGATGTCCATAAGATCAGAGTAACAGGTTTTTTTACCAAGCAAATTTTAATATTTTTAGCGGAGCGGCGTTCAATATACAAATATGACTTTAATGTTTGCTAAACCTAAAATTTATTCTAAAAAGAATGATAATTTTTTGTAATTGTTATAGTGTATATTCTATGTATAACAAGTGTTTAATTAGTCTATAATTGGTGTATAACATATACATGTTGTTTATACATAGATTATACAGTAAATATATTCGCTAAAATCGTATAGAATAAAAGTTCAGGATTAATTTTTTGTTCAGTTCTCTTGCTACTTATAGATCAGTTTAGATCGCGATCCTGAAATTTCTTTGAGCAAACTGAAAATCATAAAAAAAAATTGGATCACATTTTAAAGTTTTATAATTTATTGCAAACCTTAGTAGATTGAACAACATTATAACGATTCTAACCTTACTAATCTTGTTACATAGTACAAGTAAAGAGTTGCCTAGACAAGAACATAAAGAATAAAGGCGGATTGAAGATTTGAATTAAAGTATATAATTCCTGCAACAAATCAACAATCTCGAGTTAATATACAATAATACTTGATCATCATTAAATATTTATGAATATAAAGTTACTAAATTCACATGGACCCAAAAGTTGCAATCTAGATCCCACACTTTCAAACCATTAAGAAAAACTATCTCCGAGTACTGACTCTGCTTAGACAATTTCTCCATATCGAAGGGAGACTTGGAGTAACAGGAAAGTTATTTCGTATAATCCATTACTTATAGGATATAGGTTCAAGCTTGGAATTAGTTGTTTGCATCCATATGGACTTCTAACATCACACCTCTTTGGGGGTAACCCAAGATGTTTCGTGCACTTGGTTGCCCATTACAATTTTTCCATATCGCGGACTAGATTCATACTGGAATTGACTCTAACAGCAAAATGTTTCAGCTTTTAACAGATAACATTTCTAAGGCACACCAGACATACATATAACTAACTTAGCTGTTAGTGATTTTTGTGAGTATATTAAGAATTGAACCAGTGTGCCACCCACATCAACGGAGTGTTATATATAGGACTTTATTTGCATACCCAACAACACAAATGCAAGTCAGACAATATATACAATCACTTCTACTTGCAGCAAGTCGTATAATGATTTTCTTTCGAGTTCATTGACAATGAATCAGAAAGAGCTGTGTATGTTAAAGAACAGAAGAGGGTGACATCTTGTTGCTATTATGCAAAACAGCCCAAAAAGGTTTAAACTTTGAGTAAAAAGATTGAAAATCTATGTTCTTTGCCTTTAAAAAATGTTACTGAAACTCTGTTGGTTTAGTGACTTTTGTGACTAATGCACTTCTAATAGAGCATGCTACACTTTTACTTTCGCCAGGATTCAAATAACTCTTGCATTTGTCAAGTGAATAATCATTCAAATCCTCACAAAATGCTGAATAATCATCTCTTGATAACGACATATTATGAAGTATCGAACAAGCACCAATAGAAGCCACAACAGTCTTGATTTCTCCTTCAATTGGTTCCCGCAAAACACCCCAATTTCTCAAGCTCTGAACAGCTATAACGGATGGCAAACGCATTATGTTGATTGCATTGTTGAACTTCTCTTCATTTGATAGCGAAACAGGATCATCAAATGGTAACATTAACCAATTTAACAAAGGGTAATCTCCATTACCAACTAAAAACTGAGGCACACTCACTCCATTTATCTCCAAACCTTGTGAATTCGTAAAAATTGTTCCTTTTTCAATATCTTGGAACAGAGTTGATGAATTTAAGACCTGAAAATCAGTCTTATCTCCGCGAAAACCGGCTATAATACTAATAATTCTTGAGGATGAATCAACCACTAATTGAGCTGCTATACTCTCTTCATTAACCTTAAATCTTACACAACAGAGTACTCCACAGCAATTAGGAATACCCGAAATCGACTCAAATCGATTCGAAACAGATTCAAGCTCACCCGAATTCAAAAACCCAACCCAGAACCGGAAATTAGTACAGAGCACCCTACATAATTGTTTGAAACAAAACTTAGCTATAGATTCCGATACACTAAATCTCCGAGAAATATCAGAGAAATTAGCTCCGGTAGCCAATCGAAAAAGCCCAATTCCAAGCCTAGTTTCCGCAGCTAGATTAAGTGGCGAATCAACCGGGTCACGACACTCTAACAGAGGCTCTAATAACCCACAAAGCCAATCAAAAGTAGAAGAATTGATATTGAAGAATTTCTTGAAACAATCCGGGTTACGTCGGATGAACGAGTCGGGTCTACCGAGTCTAAACCGGGTCAAACCTCGCCGTCCGGGGCATCGAATTCTGTAAAATGGATACGCTTTCGTTTTCGCGAAAAAGGGATGAGTGAAAGAGTAGCGGATGTTTCAGAAACAGAGAGAAAATGGAGAAGAAGAGGTGTAAGAAAATCAGATAAAGATGAATTTGTTATACAAAGAGGATTTGACGAAGGAAACACGACTGTAATTAGAAGGAGTAATTGAGCGATTAGAGAAGAAAGCATAGCAGCCAAATTTCGAGGATTCATATTTATATTTTTTTTTTTTTTGTTGGTTTTCTTGATTTCAGAGCAAATCAAAAAGGGCTTTTCTTTGCTCTGACAAGCTGATGAATCTATATCTCAATTCGTTGACAAAAGTACCAAATAAATTGGGTTTTCAACTTATCACAAATATACACGTGTTTTTATTTTCTTTTACTTTGAAATTGATTTTTATTTTCTTATTTGGAAAAAAAAATTATTCAAGAAATATTCCAAATTCATAAAGTTTCTTATAAAAGGAGAGTAAATTTATTGATCTTACCATTCGAGCAAATATACCTATTTAGTGAGATTGAAAATAACAAAAGAATTTATTATTACTTATTTATTACTTTAAAAAAGGATTTTTGTTTTTTATTTTATCATTTTTTACTTATTTCGAAAAGATAATATTCATGTTTTATCTTTAATATTAATTACTTATTTTTCAAATCATATTTCAAATAATATATACTCCCTCTATATCTTTTTACTAGTTCAATTTTAACTTTTTGCTTGTCATTTTTCAAATCAAGAAAAAATAATATTATTTACTAATTATACTCTTAATTTATTTAGAGAGTTAATGTTTTTTGCAAAAAGGTAGAACCTTTTTAATGAATATATCGATTTTGGAATTATATTAATTAATAACGATAAAATGATAAACTCACTATGTCAATTATTATTTTTTGATTTGGGATGACTCATTTGTTTATGAGCTTGTCAGATGTTTTTTTTTTTAAATTTGTCAAAACTAAGGGTAAATCTATGTCAAATTATAATAAAAAAATGTATATTTGAACAAAAATTATAATTGAGGAAATATATTTTAATAAATATAGAAAAGAATATGTTTCAACTATTTGGTATAATATAAGAGTATATTTAAGGGAAAATTACGCGGATAAGCAAACTTATACTATTTAATTACTCATCATAGCTATAGTTTGCTATAATTGTTACTCGCGACTAACATTATACATTAATTACATGGTGTGACTTCGAGTTTGTATAATTTGTTATGTTTGTATATGTATAATTCGCTAGGATATACAAATAAATATGTATAATATACAATTTTTTAGCCTATATACATATACAATTCACACCTCTCCCACTCTCTGCCATCTCTCACTCGCCTCTCTCCTCCCTCTCCCAATCTTGCTGCCATTTATACAAAGGAAAAATTACATAAATTGGTACATTTTGATAAATAATTACTGATTTTAGCAATACTTTTTATTTATTACCATTTATAGCAATACTATGTTAAATCTGCAATATGTATTAAAAGTGAATTATATATGCAATATATATGAATTATATATGAATTATAATTGTTTTTAAAAATATATTATGTTTGTTTGGTAAAAATTTGACACATTGTATTATAAGTGTATTAAAATGTGTGATAAATGAATTATCTATTATTAAAAGTTGTATTATACGTGAATAAAAAATTATTCTTTGTAATATGAATTAAATTGTATTAGAAATGAATTAAAAGTGATTAAGTGAAAAAGAAATATTATTGCTATAGATGTTAAATATTTTTTAATTATAGTAAATTTATGTTTGTTTCTCTTATACAAATATATATGTGTAATATACAGTTATATACAATTATATTCATATATAATCCACCTCTCTCCCACTCTCTGCCCTCTCTCGCTCGCCTCTCTCCTCCCTCTCTCGATCTCGCTCATCTCTCTCCTCTCTCTCACAGTCTCGCTCGCCTCTCTTATCCCTCTCCCAATCTCTCTTGCCATATATACAATTACATATGTATAATATACAATTATCTAACCAATATACATATACAATTCACATTTCTCCCACTCTTTTCCCCCTCTCTCGCCTCTCTCCTCTCTCTCCCAGTCTCGCTCGCCTCTCTCCTCTATATAACTTGTAGCTACAAATTGTAATTATCAAACTATAGCTATGAAAAGTAATTAATTATTTTTAAGTGGCTATATATGAAAGTTTCCTATATTTAATCATTTTCCGTATAATCAATATGATTCCACTTTCGTTTCTAAAGATTTTAGCATAACCAAATTTAAACGCCTTAAATTCCATTTTTAAAAGAAGATTTTACTTTGTTAATTGGAGAGAAAAAGGAAATTAAGATAGGAAATATATATATATTTTTTAGGACTCATGAATATTTCCCACAAAGGGAGGATACCCCAAGATTTTCATTCCATTTTCCATCGAGGAAAAAAATCAAATTTATCCTCAAACAATTTATTATACTTTATTTTGCTCTTTCTATTATTATATTGTCTAAATAAATATATAAGGACCATCTATTCTTAGTAAATATATTTATTAAAGGGTAATTTATTTTTAATAAATATATTTATTAAGAATCATTTATTTTTAATAAAAATAACTTTACGAAAGCATTTAACTAAAATCAAATCTCCACTTGTGCAGCTCTATTTGTGCATTTTAATTCCTGCTACAAGAAGTATAATTCATTGGCACCCATGGAGGCCATCAAGCCAAGTGTATTAATTTAATAATTTATATGATAATATTTGAATACTAAATATAAAATAAAATATCATTTTTTTTTATACTAAAAAAATATAAAGGCGAGACATGAATTGAGAATATAAAATACAATATAATGTTTCACTTGATTCGGATGTTAAATATAGTCAAACTTATCCGAAATTCAATTAGCACTAAAGAGTAAAGACACAAAAAGTAGATGCAAAAATAAAAAATTCTAAGTTTGTGTTATAGAATTACGAAAGAGAGGATTTAAAAGATCATTAGATCGATTATTAAAATTTTTATTTTGATGATGAACGTTAAATCTTTGTAATTTTTATTTTCCTTTTTTCAATCCCAATTTTGATAAAATCATATAAAAAAATAGAAATATATTCTTTAAAAATATATATGAAAGAGGTCAAAGACCAAAAAAGTTGTCTAACTTTAGCATTTTAACATGGAAATGCATCTCCCTCTTCTTCCTATCATATTTTAGTTCAATATTTTAATTTTGGGTGCTCTAGTCAATATCCACTTTTAATTTCCAAAAAACATAATTAAAGGTAGCTATTATTCATGTCAGTTTTATAGATATCTCGATTAATTTATAAGTACTTTAATTAAATTTTCATTAATACTTTTTTCCCTTCATTGAGAGCTCATATTTTTTTTTCTTCATTATTTAAATTCACAATCTTATATATTTGAAAATAAAAGGTGTTTATTATTTAAACAATTTCCTCTTGTTTTTTTTTTGGAGACATGACGAATACAAAATATATTTTAAAATAAATTTGTTATGTTAGAAATGATATAGAAAATTATCGTTACATAAAATGATTCTAACAGTGTTTAAGTAATTATTAGCTTTACACTATTCAGTAAAATTAATTCAACAGATTGAGTTACAAACCACAAAAAATCGACTAAATTGTAAACATGTTAAATTGAATATGGAAAAACTAAGAGTTGAGCACCGATACTTAGTTATCAATGGGAGAAGTAAAGGCAATTGATAATGACAAATATAAGATTGTTAATAATTATGTATATAATTACTAGTCATTCTTATATTAACATGACTTAGTACGTTTATATGATCGATCATTATAATTATGATTTATTAGTTTATAATTTTTCTTAATGTGATTTCATTATTGTTTTTATTAAATATTTTAGAGTCATTGCTCATTCACATTTTATGTTATTTTCTAAGAAACACTTTTAATAATTATGTCTTGTTAGAACTAAAGAAATATTCAAAGCACACTCAAAAAATGTTTTGTACGAAGATTTTATTTTTAAAAACTAAAAAATAAGAAAAAATGGGGTTAAAAATTGACTTTTGTTGGTTTAGGTTGATTTGATTTATAGAATTAAAATTCTTGTACAACTAACTTGATTTGATATTTTAAAACTAAAATCGAGCAACAAAGTATGACACATGTATCTTTAATTACGAAAAGTATTTCAAAATTTCGAAAAATTTCATTTTTTATGTCACACCACCCCTACCCAGAATATTTTCGTTAATTTTTTTAATGGTGGATTCATTATAAATTAATTTGAGAGTGATAAAATCAACGACTAAGAATTTGATGTGTGTGCTAACAAATTGTAGAACATCCATTTTAACGGAGAGTCTCTTTAGTAAATTTTGAATCTTTCAAGAGGTTGAGGAAAAGTTAGAGTTTGAGTTTGACCCGAGGAAGATATTTATTTTAATTAAAACATTAATTTTAGAATTTAAATGTAAAGATAATCAATCAATACTAGTTTTGATATTGATTGTATCTTTAATAATATGGCAACTTTCAAATATAGCAAATAAAAAATTAATATTTGTATGCTATAGCAAAGTTTGCTTAATTGCGTTCCATAGCAAACATATAACTGTATAATTCGCTATACATATACAATTGTATAATTCGTTGGCCTCGCTATACATTTACAATTGTATGATTCGCTGGCCTAAATTATATAATTCGCTGGCCTATTTCGCTGCAATTGTATAATTCGCTGTCTATTTCGCTGCAATATTTGTATAAAATTTGCTTTGCATACAATTGAATCGAAGTAAAATGTTTGTATATTGTATAATTATAAGTGTATAGGAAGAAGATATATGTTTTTCTCTCGCTTTATACAGAAACACAATTTATACACTTCTGTTGTATAAAGCGAGAGAAAATTGTATTTCATTGCAATTGTATAATTCGCTGGCCTTTTTCACTGCAATATTTGTATAAAATTTGCATTTGTCTACAATTGAATCGAAGTAAAATATTTGTAAATTTTATAGTTAAGTGTATAGCACGAAGATATATGTTTTTGCATGTGTATATATAATTTTCTCTCGCTTTATACAAAATAGAAACACAATTTATACACTTTTGTGTATAAAGCGAGAGAGGCGAGCAGAGGGAGAGTGCCGAACGAGAAAGGGAGAGTGGCGGGCGAGATTTTGGGAGAGAGGCGACTGACAAACTTTGGCAAACGTTTGCTATGGAGCACAATTAAATCAAATCGTAGCTACTCCATTTATTTTAGGTTATTAGTTTACTATTATATACAATTATCCCTTAATAATATATGATATTAAAAGTGGTAATATAATGTATGTCTAAAAAATGCATATAATTATTACATTTGAATTAATAATTGAAATTAAGAAGAAAAAATATATTATTTAATATTTAAACTAAATTTTATTTAAAAAGAAACAAGAATAAAATCCCTTAAAAGTTATATTGTTGTTAGAAATAAAACGTGTTCAAGAAAGGAAATAGTAATATAGTAATATATATTAGGGAAAAAAACACATTGACTCTTTGAAGTAACAATTAATTATTATTTTTTACCAAACTAATAGGCATAGGATTATTTTTGACCATTCTTTAAAAAAAAAAAATAATGCATTTATCACTTTAAACAATTATGTTTTGCTAGAATTAAAGAAATATTCAAAGCACACTCAAAAAAATTTTGTACGAAGATTTTATTCAAAAAAAAAAAATACTAAAAAAAAAAATTGAGGTTAAAAAATTAGATTTTTGTTGGTTTAGGTTGATTTGATTTACTTGAAAATTCTCACACAACTAGCTTGATTTGATATTTTAAAATTCAAATTGATCAACACAATATGACGTACCTCTATTTACGAAAAAAATTCAAATTTTAAAAAGTTTCATTTTTTATGTCACCCCTATCCCACTCATCCCTCACCCCACCCCTACCCGCTAGGTCAATTTTTTTAATGGTAGATTCGTTCGAAATTAATTTGGGAGTGATAAAATTAAAGGCTAAGAATTTGATGTTTGTGCTGACAAATTGTAGAGCATCCATTTTAACGGAGAGTCTCTTTAGTAAATTTTGAATCTTTCAAGAGGTTTGAGGAAAAATTAGAGTTTGAGTTTGACCCGAGGAAGATATTTATTTTAATTAAAACACTAATTTTAGAATTTTAATGTAAAGATAATTAATCAAGGGCAACTTTCACATATAACAAATAAAAAATTTATATTTATATGCTATAGCAAAGTTTGCATAATTGCGCTCCATAGCAAATATAGAAACTGTATAATTCCCTATATATATATACAGTTGAAGCAAATTGTATAAAACTAAGTGTATAAAACGAGAAAGAGAAAGACACTTGGGCAGAGACTTGTATAAAAACGAAGTGTATAAAATGAATAGTATGATTATAAGTGTATAGAACGATTATATACAATTTGAATTTGTATAAAATGAGAAAGAGAGAAAGACAAAAGAGACTTGGCAGGGAATATACAATTGAATCGAATTGTATAAAACGAGAAAGAGAGAAATTAGATACAATTTGAAATTTGTATAAAACAAGAAAGAGAAAAAGGCAAAAGAAATTGAGCAAGGGAGTATTTTTATTTATAATTATAAGTGTATAGGACGAAAATATATGTACTTGCATGTGTATATACAATTTTCTCACGCTTTATACAAATAGAAACGCAATTATACATTTCGCTTCTGTTTGTATAAGTGAGAAAGGCGAGGGTGGCGAGCGAGATTTGAGAGAGTGGCGAGCGAGATCTGAAAGAGGGGAGAGAGGGGAACAAAAATATATGTATTTATATAATTTCCTCTGCTTTATACAATTAGAAACAATTTTTATACACTTGTGTTTGTATAAAAAGTGAGGAAGCGAGCGAGAGATTGGAGGAGAGTGGCGAGCGAGATATTTGAGAGAGAGGCGCCTGCAATTTTTTGCAAACGTTTGCTATGGAGCACAATTAAATTAAACCCTAGCTACTCCATTTATTTTAGATTATTAGTTTGCTTATTATATACAATTATCCCATTAATCAATCCTAGTTTTGATATTAATTGTATTTTCAATAATATATGATATAAAATATTAAAAGTGGTAATATAATGTATGACTAAAAAAGGCATACAATTATTACATTTTAATTAACAAATTGAAATCAAGATTTTTTTATGTTATTTGATATTTATTTATTGTTTAAACTAAATTTTATTTAAAAAGAAACAAGGATAAAATTCCTTAAAAGTTGTATTGTTGTTGGAAATAAAACGTGTTCAAGAAAAGAAATAATATAATATATATTAGGAAAAAAAAGCACTTTTGACTCATTGAAATAACAATTACTTATTTTTTTGACCAAACTAATAGGCATAGGATTATTTTTGACCATTTTAAAAAAAAAACAAATAATGCATTTATCGCAACTTAATTGTTCTCTCAGTTCTTATACATAGAAAGGAACTCCATTTTTCTCTCTGCCCATTTTTCATTCCTTCTCTATTCTTCAATGGAGATGTAGTTTTTTTTTTTTTTTGTGGTTTTTTTAGTGCAGAAAATTCCGTCACTTCACCGATCATCTGATTCTCAGGTATCTTGATCAACCCATTAATTTTCTTGATTTTTTTTTTTGGGGATTTGGGTAGTTTTCTTTTTGGGTATTTGGGATCTGCAATTCAATGGAGTTCAGATACTAGGCGTATATGTTCTTGTTCTTGTATTACTGACTATTTTGATATCTCTAGTAAATTGTGGAAATTTTATGCGTTGATTACAGTTCGGTACTTGTTGAAATTAATGTTTTATCAGCATAATAATGTTTTTACTATATAAGGAGTGAGTTATCGAGTTTTCAGTTGTTATAGAATGAAGAATGTTGAACCTGGATTGTTGTTTATGTAATTAAGACCTTAAGGGGGTTGTTTGGTATGGGTGATGGGATAGACAAAGTTATATGAGATAAACTTATTCCCATTGTTGTGATACAAATGGTGAGATAAGTGATCCTGTGACTAGCTAATACTCATATACTAATCAAATGCATGATAAAATAATCCTGCGTAAGTATGACAGCATAGAACTAAACTTAAACCTTCTTAGGTAAGGCTGCAGAAGCACCAAAGAAGCAAAAAAACTTGCTCTGAAACTAAAAATCAATTCTTGTAGATAAGTTTCTACTTAATAAGAACAGTAGAAGAGTAATTTGTAGACCGAAAATCTTGTTCTTACCTACTAATAGAACTACTTCAACATACAACAAGCTTGTTCTTGCTCGATATTAGCAGATGCTTTACCAATTGAGTCTTTTAGCTTCTGCTCGACTTGTGATTGCTGTGAACTGGTTCTATACGCTGCTGAAATTACTATCTTAGTGCATCAGAAGTTATATAACCAATTTAGGTTATCTTATATTTTCACTTTTTTCCAGTGCTATTATGCTTTAACCTTTTCAAGATATCAACTAACTTTAATTTTGTTCTTTGACAGAATTTCTTTACTAGTGCATTAAACGCCTTGGTTTGTCATACTTGTCCGAGATGCAAAGGAACAGAAGCATACTAGATCCCTTTCCAGAAACTATCGATCTTAATCAGGGATCTGTTTCAAGTAATGCTTCTGGAGATCCGACATCCTCTTGGGATAGCTTCCGAAATTCAATGGAGGGTCGATTATCTAATTCCATGCTTTCTTCTGCTAGAGAAAGTCTTAGACGTGCTGATGGTATTAGTTATAACACACAGAACTGCAGTGCGGGGGATCAAGGTGAGTCGAGCTCCAGTGCCAATTTGCCTGGCATTGGACATGCTTGGCCGTCTTCATCAAGTGATCATGTGCTGACTAATTCAAATTTAGAAGAGAGGCGATTTGGACCATCCAATGCCCTCCATCCTGACAGTTCAACAAACCTGGCCTCGGCTCACAGTCCTGCTAATGCTAACTTAAGTGGCATATACAACAATGGTGACACTCGGCTGGTTATGAGGCCAAGTGTATCTTCAACTGTCTACACTTCTAGCAGCAGACAGGAAGCGGAGCGTCCTGCTTCTGGTGTCTCTTACAATGCTGGTAATTCTTCAGGTAGTTCTAGATATTGGCCTGGGTTTACTGATATATCAGGTTCTCCCACGGGTTGGGGTTTATCCTGCAAGCGCAAGGTCCTTGAAGGCAGTTCTGGGCAGTCTTGTGGTAGAAGTTCAAGCTCCAATGCACAACCTGAGAACATTAGACCACACAATTTTCCAAGTCAACATGGTGCTTCCAGCAGCTTAAACATATCACCAGCCTCTGCAAGCGTGCAGAATACTTATCACTTGGAAAATCTTTATTCAAGAAATAGGATTGGTACAAGAGTGGCTGCCTCTGACATAATTCCTCCTCTTAGTGCTAGTGGAGTTGCGGAAACCTCTGCCAGACATTCTGGGAGTGGACAAAACTTTGAGATTCATGATACAGTTACATTTGGTTTACTGCCAACTAGGACCAATTTAGGGCATTCTAGTGTTGGTTCTACTCCTGTGACTCCTCAACCTATTTCAGTATCTAATTATTTGGGATCCAGACAACCAATTTCACCGTCAATGAGTGCAGGTAACTCAAGAAGCCATTCTGGCCTAATGTACGTTTCTGGTGTTCCAGGTGGTTTGCATTCAGTTCCCCGGAATGTATCTCCTAATTCACGAGGTGGTAGTTCATCAAGTCTAAATGTGGTTTCCCCTGATAGTGAGGATGAAGCTAACTTCTGGAGCTCAATAAGAAATAATAGGGTACCTCTTCCAGTTGTTCCTGCTCCTGAGACTGGAAATATGGTACAGGATTCAACTAATTGGAGTTTAGCTACTTCAAATGGAAGCTATCCCAGAAATATGCCTTCTAGTTCTGCACTCAGCCGTGGGCCAAGTATGCAAACTTCTACAACTGCAAGGACACCTTATCAGAACTTAGCAACCAGTAGTACTCGTAGTTCTTCAGAAATTTCTCCTAGGACTCTCCTACCTCGTGTTGAGTCCGAGTTTGGAAGTCAGAGAGGTAATTTTTCCCTGCTATCATCAGCTGCTTCTCCCGTGGAGGAGGCAGAGATGTCATTGCGATCTAGTAGCCAGGGATCTAGTAGCCGACGTAATTATCGAAACCACCTAATATCATCTTTAATGACCAATTTTCCAAGTAATGAAGTGGGTGGATCGCGTGGTTTAGCTTCTGATATCGAGGGTCGCCACAGACTGGTACGGGAGGTTTGTGTTTTATAATAATATCAAAACTGTTGTACTTTGGTTTGTCCATGAATGTTTTCAACTGTCCTCATCTTGTATCTGGCCTGAGGAAAGTATAAATATTTCTTCTTGTATTATTATTTTGTCTTCCTGAAGATTTCTTCCTTTCATCTACCTATTTGTGTTGCCCTTTTTTCTTAGTTGCTCATCTTGTGATGCTATGTAGACGGTTACATTAGTTGTTCATTTGATTAGTATTTAGTTCAGGATTAGTGGATCATGTACTGGCCCAACATTTAAGTGCACGTATATCACACATGAACAGCAGCACTGCCTCCTTATAGTTGTTTTGATAAGTAGCATGGAGTATACCTTCTGGATGAGTTAAGAACTGCAATTTGCTTAAGGGGTCGTTTGGTAGGATGTTCAAGAATAGTACTGAATATGTTTTTCCTTTTTGATGACCGTGGTGAATATGGTGTATTACTAATGCTGAGAATAGTTTTGTTGGGATTATTTCTAGAGCTGTGTTGCCCACAACTTGGAACTTAGAATGAATGTTAAGTCTCAATGAATATGAATCGAAGCACCTATACTTTTTACCTTAATATTTTCAGGAGCTGATACTTTATGGTTTCACTCTTTCTAGTAATTGGGTGTAGCATGATCTTCAGTTGTCCTGGATTTTGGTTGTGTCAAGTTCACTTTTTGAATAAATGCAGCTGGTTTTATGTTGCTTCATCCCGTTCTTTTGAGATACTTTTGATCTACGGTTAATTTTCTCATTACTTACGAAATGTTGCTGCTTGCATTCAACAGATTCGTCAAGTCCTACATTCCATGCGGAGGGGCGAGAACAGGCAATCTGAGGTTTTATTTTCATCCTTATGATACCCTAATGAATGTTCAGCTTGTTTACGCATGTACTTTGTATGAATAATGTGTACTTCGTGATCTGAACGCCGTGATGGATGAAATTTCTATCAATTTACTGAGCTGTGAAATGTTATAAACCTAATTACTTTTACTTGTTATCTTTGCTCCATAAGCTGAAGGGGTAGACATATGACCAGAATTGTAACATGTCCAGCCATAGAAATCTGGATGGAAAACAAATTACCTAAGTTCTGTTATTTTCGACGACGAGTGATATTTTTACTAGAATGCCAATTAGGTTGTTTGGGTGAAAAATATTTGTCAGAATTTGGTTGATGATGCTTGTAAACCGTGCTCCACAAGCTTAAGTAAGAGAGATGTTTGTCCATAATTTGGTTGATGAGGCTTGTTACCTATCTTTCTTCTCTTTTCTTCTTTTCAATGAGGTGAAATATAAGGTGAAATAAGCCTTAAGAAGCCTATTAACAGTTACGTGCCTAAACCATGCAAAGATTCCAGAATCAATCCATTTAGCAGCAAGATACGATACGGCTCAGCCAAAAAGGTGAGCACCTAGCGCGAGCCTTCAACACCGTCTTAGTCTTCCCTGAATAGGATACACGTGTATGCGTTCGTTAACTTTGCATAGGTGGTTTCAATGAAAATTATTTCTCAGCAGTTTTTCAATGGTGCAATATCCTTATTTTTAGCCTTTCTCTTAGTTTTTACTTAATATTATCCTTACTAAGATGTATTTTATTTTTATTTTCCATTCTATCCAGATTTTTTTAGTTCTTAGTGGCCTGTTATTGTTTTTTAGATGATGAAACCTCATTGCATCTGACTTGATTCTAAAGCCTTCACATCTTGATCCCTTGTTAGCAGGAAGGAAGCTCACTTAATCTAGACTTATCTCCTCATTACTTGGTTGTTAATGCTAATGGAATTTTGGGTCCTTAGTAGACACCAGTGGTTGATTTTATTTTATTTTATTGGCAGGATTATATGATGCTTGATTCATTTCTCAACGGCGCTGCAGAAATTCATGATACACATAGAGGCATGAGGCTCGATGTTGATAACATGTCGTATGAGGTAATTACGGTTGTGCTTTGATATCACTAAGTTTCGTGATAGATTTCTCATATTGTAACCTCTTTATAAATTCATTTTTTAGTTTTATATCTTGATTTCAAGAGACTTTCATTCTTATAAATAAGAGATCTGGAAATTACGCACCAGAGATCTTTTAAAGGGTTTGTTTTTTTCTGTTCAAATTGTGAAGGGTTCTGTTCACGTATTATCTCTTCTACTTGCTTTCCTTAGGAATTATTGGCATTGGAAGAACGTATAGGAAATGTGAACACCGGATTGAGTGAAGGAACCATTTTGAAACGTATGAAACAGCGAAAGAATGATTCAACATATGGAGGGTCATCGTCAAATATGGAGCCTTGCTGTATCTGTCGGGTGAGGCTCTTTCTAATGGTTTTGCACTATAATTAGTTGATATTACTAGAGAATGATTGTTGAATAAATCTCGTCGTTTTCTTTTACATTTATCAGGAGGAATACACAAGTGGAGATTACAAGGGCATATTGGACTGTGGACATGAATTCCATAGTAGTTGCATAAAGCAGTGGCTAATGCTGAAGAATGTGTGTCCTATTTGTAAAAACACAGCCTTAAAAAAATGAAATGCAACCAAACAAAGATAATTTCCCCTCTTCCAATTCCCAAACAAAAGAATTCTTCTTGTTACTATTTAGAACTCATGGGATGTTTATTTATTTTGAAATATTGTTATGATGTTTGTTTTGAGTAATACTTCACAAGTTTTTTCTTTAACCAAACAATATGTTAAGTTTTGTTGGTATTTGTCCATTCCTTTAATCATTCATTATTCATTCAAAATTGTAAAACTAGTTTGTGAGAACAACTCATTGATCCTGCTTAGGTAAAACTAAAGAACATTCATTCTATACTTGCATTTGAAAGTGTTTAGGACATTAGAAATCACTCAGAAAATCAACAACAAATGAATCAAACTCGACGGTGGCAGTACTAAATATTCCTTAATATAACCCTTTTATCTGATTACATAATTTCTTTAAGCCGAGCATGCATTTTTTGTTGCAAAATTTAATTTGATGTGTTTTTTTTATGACAAAATATAAATTTATATTTCAAGTTTTAGATTTAAAATACAAAATTAAAAATCATGATTTAAAATTTGAAACCATTTTTTTTTGAAGAATTTCAAATTACATGTCCAGATAATGATCTGAAATCATAATTTTGTTCCCATGTCCAAATGCAAGCTTAAATTAAGTTTCAATTTTAAGTTGAATTCTAGCATATTGTGATGGAATTTCAACAAAAAGAAATATATAGTGGAACTCAAAAAAAAATTAAAAATTGCCCGTAACTCTCCACGGCTAGGTATGAAATATCAAAAATCTAATTACCAAATTGAACCAAACCATTTTTCTTTTGTTATTTGGTATTGAATAATTGGGTATTCGATATGGTATTCATGAGTAAAATTTTAGAATTAAGGTATTCGGGTTTGAGTTTGGTATGAGATATTAGTGTCATATGATATTCGGTATTTCTCAAATACTGAATTATTTAGTTAGTGAAGGTCATATATCAACATGTCTATTACATATTAGTACAAATCCAAAGAGAAAGTTTAAGAATAAACCTAAACAATCCAAATATATGTCTTTTAGTTGTATCAATTTATTTTTATTGATGTCTTCTTACTTATTGATCTTCTATTATATCGTGCATCCACATAAGAAATAGAAATGATTGCAGTAATAGTATTAACTATGTTATAGAATCGGCTATAACTTCAATACGGTATAATAAAATACTATACCAAACCAAAACTTAATTTACCGATTACTTAATATCGAATCGAAATTTAAAATTTTAGTATTTGATATCTGTTTTTAACTATCAATTATTGAAATACTAAACCTGCAATTTGATAATCCCGAACCGAATACCAAATGCCCGCCCCTACATAACTCTGATTTCCAGCGGTGATAGATTTGAAATTTTCACTTAGAAAGTAAATTTTCACTTAGAAAGTAACTGTTGAAACACTATTTAAACCTACTTATAAACTCCAGTCAATTAGTAGCATAAACAAATATTGTTACGAGTAGGTGTGCATATCGATCAATTCAGTTCATTATTGAAATTTATTGGCTCGACTTATCGTTATCGAATGCTTGACATAATAGACCGTTAAGATATAAAATATGTCAATTATGAAATATAATTCAAAAGCCTTCCACACTTTTTTTTAATTTTATCTTTAACACTATAAAACGATTTAAAAATAATTTCTGCTTAAAAACATCTAAAATAGTCAATTCAAACGTGTCTTTAAACCTTAAATCATGAACTTTATATGTCTAATGATATACATATAATTTAGAAATAATTTTTTAATTTACTATCAAATTAATTAAATTGTTAAACTATTTTTCAAATCATTAAAAATTAACTATCTAATATTATAAAAAGTCAATATCATTATTAAAATTACTAAATCAATAATTTACTAATAAAATAATAATATTTTTTATTGGATCTTATCAATTTCGATTCGATTATAAATAACTGGGCTAACCAAAGTAAACCATAAAAATCAAAGGGGGCTAGTCAAACTAATTAAATGGAGTAATACATTTATGAGACGTTAATTGTTCATTCAGTTCCGACACAGAGATGGATAGAGAAGAACGAAACCCTCATCTTCAATGGAGATTTAGTGTTTTTTTTTAATACCAAAAAGCAAAGCCCACAACCCCCAAAACATATAAATCACAGAAACTTCTGTCACTTCACCGATCATCTGATTCTCAGGTATCTTGATCGACCCATTAATTTTCTTGAATATATGTCTTTCTTTACTAAGGAATTTCAGCTTTTTGTCATCTGTTTTTCTTGAAGAATAATTGTTACTGACGATGACACCCTTTTACTTGTTTTTTTTTTGCAATGAATTTAATTGGATAAACATGTTCATTGACTTGTTTGGGACCAAGGTGTATTTGTTCTTGTCAACTTGTTTGAGAAGACTAAGGTGTATTTTTCTTGTTGCTGTATTACTGACTATTAGGATATCTACTATTTTGTGAAAATTTTATGTGTGGATTACAGTTGTTACTTCTTGAAATTAATTAATCTTTTATCAGCATAATAATGTTTTTCTATATAAGGCATGAGGTATCGACTTTTCAGTTGTTATAGAATGAAGAATGTTGAACCTGAATATTAAGACTAAGTGATTTCACCATATACTATATGGGATAAATTGTCCCTACATTGTGATACAAATGGTGAGATAAATAATCCAGAGACTAACAAATATATGTACCCTAACCAAACACGCGATAAAATAATCTGGGATTATTATTCCTTGTCTCCCATAATAAACGCCCCTAAGTACTTCTTATATATAAGTGGTTCCACTTTTGCTTGGGAGGATGTATCAGCCATGCATCAAGATGTGAATCAAGTGCATTATTTTCTAGTGAACTGCTTTAATTTGTACAATGATTTTGTCCAAAAAGTAGTAAGGAAGTGGCATTGCCTCATTACTGTTATTTAATTATTGTTAACTTTATTCTTACTGTGTTTTTTGGTATTTATTGAAAGAGTATTCTTTTGTGGGGAAAGAAAAGAAAAGTCTGTGTTAAACATGCACAATAAGTTATTCTTTCTTAATCACCTTTGCAACGAAGGTCGAAAGCATGGTTCTCTTTTTAGTCTATGACTCTATTCTATTCAACAGTTCTAAGTCATAGCTTGGGGGTAAAGATTATTATTTGGAACTAGGCATACTCTCCATTTGTGTTTGTTCAGTTGTCTAAGTTTAAGTTGGTCTTTCGTACTTGGGAAAATTTGGCTCTTCTGGCAAATGTACGTGTATTTGGTGGAAGTCTGGAACCATTTTTTTCCACAACGCTGATCGGATACACAAGATTTATTTTATCTTTTATCATCTCACTCTGGCTCTATTCATGTGGCATGGTAAGCATTATGAGTAACTCAAATTGTTTTTGTCTAGGGCCTCAAGAAATTTTTAGGTAGAAACATTGTCACAACTCCATGCTTACCAATCAAGCTGCAGAACCAAGCAATTAAATGGTTGTAAGTATCATGTTTGAGAAAATTCCAACTGTCTGAAGCAACTTTTGACAGGCTAATATTTTGGTGGAGTATCAAAAGGTAATCTCATTGGATAAGTGAGAACTTGTGTTCAATTGCTAACAAGTAAATTGTGTTCAGTTGTGAACAAACTAAAAATTTGAAGTAACTTAACAATTTCTCAGGTAAACTATGTGACTAAGGAAAGATGTTTCTTATGCTGCTGTTTACTGTAGTTGCCTTGTTACATTATTGATCAGCAGATTTCATATCATTCCATGTTGCCTTATTTCATCATTAGTTGATGAACATGGGTTCTGCTTATAAAGTTTCTAATAGTTGTGTTCAATGTCATATTGAAACTTATTGCTAATGGCTGTTAATTATAACTGGGGGCCAGTAGGATGGCCCCGTTGGAACTAAAATTACTGGTGGTTGTGGTTTAGTTTAGAAAATTTTCATGTTTCTCTCTGAGGATTTAACAACCAGAGTACTGCTGCTGTTTTTGTGAAGGTAAAAGATAAATGTAGGGAGAAATATGAGACTGGTTCAAATGCAGATTGGAAGTAGCACCTGGCATGTACCTACAGGGAGAAAAATGATAAAAAAGAAGAAGATGGGGAGAGGAAATGAAGGAGTCTTGAACCCAGCTAGACTTAATTATAGGTAAAACTTGTCAAGGATAAGATATATAATTCCTTATGGTTAAACCTCCCAAGTTAAGGCTACAGAAGAACCAAACAAGCAATAAAGCTGGCTTTGAAACTAACAAACAATTCTCATAAATAAGCTCTGCTTAATAAGAACAGTAAAAGAGTAATTTGTAGACTGAAAAAATTGTTCTTACCTACGAATAGAACTACTTCAACATAGAAACAAGCTTGCCCTTGCATCCTAAGACAATTAGGACTCAACAATAATCTAGGAAGCAATTAACGTACCTAAAAACCTATTAAAGAAGTTCTCTGTGGAACCACTACAAGAATACACCAAATTATCTGTCTAAAACTTAAATAAATAAGCTGAAACCTATATCATCTGATGAGCTGGAAATTAAGCATAAATTAAACCTCAGAAATGTTAAAACATTCTTCAAATGTTCACCCTATAAGAGAGTTTCCTTGTGCCCTGCATGAGGTGCCTTGGTTATTCTGATGGAGACTGAAAGCCTTCAGCTAAAATTAACAGTTGCTTTACCAATTGTGTCTTTTAGCTTTTGCTCGACTTATGATTGCTGTTAACTAATTCTATACGCTGCTGAAATTACTATCTTGGTGCAACAGAAGTTATATAACCAATTTAGGTTTTATTATATTTTCAATTTTCTCCTTTAACCTTTTCAAGATATCAACTATTGTTGATTTTGTTCTTTGACAGAATTTCCTCACTAATGCACTCAAGGCTTTGATTTGTCATAATTGGCCAAGATGCAAGGGAACAGAAGCATACTAGATTCCTTTCCAGAAACTACTGATCCTAATCAGGGATCTGTTTCAAGTAATGCTTCTGGAGATCCGACAGCCCCTTGGAATAACTTTCTAAATCCAGTGGAGGATCGATTATCGAATTCCATGCTTTCTCCTGCTAGAGAAAATTGTAGACGTGCTAATGGTATTAGTTATACAACACAGAACTGCAGTGAACGGGATAAAGGTGAGTCGAGCTCCAGTGCCAATTTTTATGAGATTGGACATGGTAGTCATTTGAGAATAGGACATGATTGGCCTTCTTCATCAAGTAATCATGTCCTGACTAATCCAAAGTCAGAAGAAAGGGAATTTGGACCATCCGATGTCCTCCATCCCGAGAGTTCAACAAGTGGATATGCTGGAAGTCATCTGATTGGCAGCCATCCAATTTTACCAAATTTTGCCTCGACTCACAGTCCTGCAAATGCCAACTTAAGTGGCATATACAATAATGGTGACACTCGGCTCGTTATGAGACCAAGTGTATCTCCTACTGTCTACACTTCTAGCAGCAGATGGGAAGCGGAGCGTCCTGTTTCTGGTGTCTCTTACAATGCTGGTACTTCTTCAGGTAGTTCTAGTTATTGGACCAGGTCCCCTGCTATATCAGGTTCTTCCATGGGTACTCGGGGTATATCCTGCAAGCGCAAGGTCCTTGAAGGCAGTTCTGGGCAGTCTTGTGGTAGAAGTTCAAGCTCCAATACCCAACCTGTGAACATTTTACCACACAATTTTCCAAGTCAATATGATGCTTCCAGCAACTTAAACATATTACCAGCCTCTGTAAGTGTGCAGAATACTTATCACTTGGAAAACCTTTATCCAAGAAATATGGTTAGTACAAGAGGGGGTGCTAGTGGAGTTGCAGAAACCTCTGCCAGAAATTCTGGTAGTGGACGGAATCTTGGGACAGATTTAGGGCATTCTAGTGTTGGCTCTACTCTTGTAACGCCTCGACCAATTTCAGAATCTAATTATTTGGGCTCCAGACAACCAATTTCACAGCCAATGAATGCAGGTAACTCAGGATGCCATTCTGGCATAATGCACATTTCTGGTGTTCCAAGTGGTTTGCATCAAGTTCCTTGGAATATATCCTCTCATTCACGAGGTGGTAGTTCATCAAGTTCAAATGTGGTTTCTTCTGATAGATATGCTGCATTACAAGATGATGCTAACTTCGGGAGCTCATTAAGAAATAATGGGGAACCTCTTCCATTTGTTCCTGTTCCTGAGACTGGAAATATTGTAGAGCATACCACTAATTGGAGTTTAGCCACTTCAAATGGATGCTATTCCAGAAATACGCCTTCTAGTTCTGCACTCAGCCGTGGGCCAAGTATGCAAACTTTTCCTACTGCATGGACACCTTATCAAAACTTAGCAAGCAGTAGTACTCGTAGTTCTTCTGAAATTTCTCCTTGGACTCTCCTCCCACCTGTTGAGTCCGAGTCAGGAAGTCAGAGAGGTCATTTTCCGCTGGTTTCTTCAGCTGCTTCTCCTGTGGAGGCGGCAGAGATATCATTGCGATCTAGTAGCCGTCGCAATCATCGAAACCACCTTATATCATCTTTGATGGCTGATTTCCCAAGTAATGATGTGGATGGATGGCGTGGTTTAGCTTCTGATATCGAGGGCCGCCACAGAATGGTACAGGAGGTTTGTGTATGAAATAGTATTAGAACTGTTGTACTTTGGTTTGTCCATCAATGTTTTCAACTGATCTCATCTTGTGTCTGGCTTGTTGGACATATAAATATTTGTTCTTGTATTGCTATTTTGTCTTCTGAAGACTGCTTCCTTTCATCTACTTATTCGTGTTCCCCTTTTTTCTTGCACATCTTGTGGTGCTATGAAGACTGTTACATTAGTTGTTTATTTGGTTTGTATTTAGTTTAAGATTAGTGTTTCATGTACTGGCCCCAATACTTAGTCCAAGTATTGGTATCACACTTGAACAGAAGCACATGCCTAATTATAGTTCTTATGACAATTAGCATGTGAGTATAGCTTCTGGATTGGTTAAGGATTGCAATTTGCTTAAGAGGTTGTT
>CM040618.1:129183250-129208355 GCA_022817965.1 Solanum lycopersicoides
AGGACTCTCCTACCTCGTGTTGAGTCCGAGTTTGGAAGTCAGAGAGGTAATTTTTCCCTGCTATCATCAGCTGCTTCTCCGTGGAGGAGGCAGAGATGTCATTGCGATCTAGTAGCCAGGGATCTAGTAGCCGACGTAATTATCGAAACCACCTAATATCATCTTTAATGACCAATTTTCCAAGTAATGAAGTGGGTGGATCGCGTGGTTTAGCTTCTGATATCGAGGGTCGCCACAGACTGGTACGGGAGGTTTGTGTTTTATAATAATATCAAAACTGTTGTACTTTGGTTTGTCCATGAATGTTTTCAACTGTCCTCATCTTGTATCTGGCCTGAGGAAAGTATAAATATTTTCTTCTTGTATTATTATTTTGTCTTCCTGAAGATTTCTTCCTTTCATCTACCTATTTGTTTGCCCTTTTTTCTTAGTTGCTCATCTTGTGATGCTATGTAGACGGTTACATTAGTTGTTCATTTGATTAGTATTTAGTTCAGGATTAGTGGATCATGTACTGGCCCAACATTTAAGTGCACGTATATCACACATGAACAGCAGCACTGCCTCCTTATAGTTGTTTTGATAAGTAGCATGGAGTATACCTTCTGGATGAGTTAAGAACTGCAATTTGCTTAAGGGGTCGTTTGGTAGGATGTTCAAGAATAGTACTGAATATGTTTTTCTTTTTTGATGACCGTGGTGAATATGGTGTATTACTAATGCTGAGAATAGTTTTGTTGGGATTATTTCTAGAGCTGTGTTGCCCACAACTTGGAACTTAGAATGAATGTTAAGTCTCAATGAATATGAATCGAAGCACCTATACTTTTTACCTTAATATTTTCAGGAGCTGATACTTTATGGTTTCACTCTTTCTAGTAATTGGTGTAGCATGATCTTCAGTTGTCCTGGATTTTGGTTGTGTCAAGTTCACTTTTTGAATAAATGCAGCTGGTTTTATGTTGCTTCATCCCGTTCTTTTGAGATACTTTTGATCTACGGTTAATTTTCTCATTACTTACGAAATGTTGCTGCTTGCATTCAACAGATTCGTCAAGTCCTACATTCCATGCGGAGGGGCGAGAACAGGCAATCTGAGGTTTTATTTTCATCCTTATGATACCCTAATGATTGTTCAGCTTGTTTACGCATGTACTTTGTATGAATAATGTGTACTTCGTGATCTGAACGCCGTGATGGATGAAATTTCTATCAATTTACTGAGCTGTGAGATGTTATAAACATAATTACTTTTACTTGTTATCTTTGCTCCATAAGCTGAAGGGGTAGACATATGACCAGAATTGTAACATGTCCAGCCATAGAAATCTGGATGGAAAACAAATTACCTAAGTTCTGTTATTTTTGACGACGAGTGATATTTTTACTAGAATGCCAATTAGGTTGTTTGGGTGAAAAATATTTGTCAGAATTTGGTTGATGATGCTTGTAAACCGTGCTCCACAAGCTTAAGTAAAGAGATGTTTGTCCATAATTTGGTTGATGAGGCTTGTTACCTATCTTTCTTCTCTTTTCTTCTTTTCAATGAGGTGAAATATAAGGTGAAATAAGCCTTAAGAAGCCTATTAACAGTTACGTGCCTAAACCATGCAAAGATTCCAGAATCAATCCATTTAGCAGCAAGATACGATACGGCTCAGCCAAAAAGGTGAGCACCTAGCGCGAGCCTTCAACACCGTCTTAGTCTTCCCCGAATAGGATACACGTGTATGCGTTCGTTAACTTTGCATAGGTGGTTTCAATGAAAATTATTTCTCAGCAGTTTTTCAATGGTGCAATATCCTTATTTTTAGCCTTTCTCTTAGTTTTTACTTAATATTATCCTTACTAAGATGTATTTTATTTTTATTTTCCATTCTATCCAGATTTTTTTAGTTCTTAGTGGCCTGTTTGTTTTTTAGATGATGAAACCTCATTGCATCTGACTTGATTCTAAAGCCTTCACATCTTGATCCCTTGTTAGCAGGAAGGAAGCTCACTTAATCTAGACTTATCTCCTCATTACTTGGTTGTTAATGCTAATGGAATTTTGGGTCCTTAGTAGACACCAGTGGTTTATTTTATTTTATTTTATTGGCAGGATTATATGATGCTTGATTCATTTCTCAACGGCGCTGCAGAAATTCATGATACACATAGAGGCATGAGGCTCGATGTTGATAACATGTCGTATGAGGTAATTACGGTTGTGCTTTGATATCACTAAGTTTCGTGATAGATTTCTCATATTGTAACCTCTTTATAAATTCATTTTTTAGTTTTATATCTTGATTTCAAGAAACTTTCATTCTTATAAATAAGAGATCTGGAAATTACGCACCAGAGATCTTTTAAAGGGTTTGTTTTTTTCTGTTCAAATTGTGAAGGGTTCTGTTCACGTATTATCTCTTCTACTTGCTTTCCTTAGGAATTATTGGCATTGGAAGAACGTATAGGAAATGTGAACACCGGATTGAGTGAAGGAACCATTTTGAAACGTATGAAACAGCGAAAGAATGATTCAACATATGGAGGGTCATCGTCAAATATGGAGCCTTGCTGTATCTGTCGGGTGAGGCTCTTTCTAATGGTTTTGCACTATAATTAGTTGATATTACTAGAGAATGATTGTTGAATAAATCTCGTCGTTTTCTTTTACATTTATCAGGAGGAATACACAAGTGGAGATTACAAGGGCATATTGGACTGTGGACATGAATTCCATAGTAGTTGCATAAAGCAGTGGCTAATGCTGAAGAATGTGTGTCCTATTTGTAAGAACACAGCCTTAAAAAAATGAAATGCAACCAAACAAAGATAATTTCCCCTCTTCCAATTCCCAAACAAAAGAATTCTTCTTGTTACTATTTAGAACTCATGGGATGTTTATTTATTTTGAAATCTTGTTATGATGTTTGTTTTGAGTAATACTTCACAAGTTTTTTCTTTAACCAAACAATATGTTAAGTTTTGTTGGTATTTGTCCATTCCTTTAATCATTCATTATTCATTCAAAATTGTAAAACTAGTTTGTGAGAACTCCTCATTGATCCTGCTTAGGTAAAACTAAAGAACATTCATTCTATACTTGCATTTGAAAGTGTTTAGGACATTAGAAATCACTCAGAAAATCAACAACAAATGAATCAAACACGACGGTGGCAGTTCTAAATTTTCCTTAATATAACCCTTTTATCTGATATACATAATTTCTTTAAGCCGAGCATGCATTTTTTGTTGCAAAATTTAATTTGATGTGTTTTTTTTTATGACAAAATATAAATTTATATTTCAAGTTTTATATTTAAAATACAAAATTAAAAATCATGATTTGAAATTTCAAATCATTTTTTTTTGAAGAATTTCAAATTACATGTCCAGATAATGATTTGAAATCATAATTTTATTCCCATGTCCAAATGCAAGCTTAAATTAAGTTTCAATTTTAAGTTGAATTCTAGCATGTTGTGATGGAATTTCAACAAAAAGAAATATATAGTGGAACTCAAAAAAAAAATTAAAAATTGCCCGTAACTCTCTACGGCTAGGTATGAAATATCAAAAATCGAATTACCAAATTGAACCAAACCAATTTTTTTTTTGTTATTTGGTATTGAATAATTGGGTATTCGATATGGTATCCATGAGTAAAATTTTAGAACTAAGGTATTCGGTTTTGAGTTTGGTATGAGATATTAGTGTCATATGATATTCGGTATTTCTCAAATACTGAATTATTTAGTTAGTGAAGGTCATATATCAACATGTCTATTACTCATTAGTACAAATCCAAAGAGAAAGTTTAAGAATAAACCTAAACAATCCAAATATATGTCTTTTAGTTGTATCAATTTATTTTTATTGATGTCTTCTTACTTATTGATCTTCTATTATATCGTGCATCCACATAAGAAATAGAAATGATTGCAGTAATAGTATTAACTCGGCTATAACTTCAATACGGTATAATAAAATACTATACCAAACCAAAACTTAATTTATCGATTACTTAATATCGAATCGAAATTTAAAATTTTAGTATTTGATATCTGTTTTTAACTATCAATTATTGAAATACTAAACCTGCAATTTGATATTCCCGAACCGAATACCAAATGCCCGCCCCTACATAACTCTGATTTCTAGCGGTGATAGATTTGAAATTTTCACTTAGAAAGTAAATTTTCACTTAGAAAGTAACTGTTGAAACACTATTTAAACCTACTTATAAACTCCAGTCAATTAGTAGCATAAACAAATATTGTTACGAGTAGGTGTGCATATCGATCAATTCAGTTCATTATTGAAATTTATTGGCTCGACTTATCGTTATCGAATGCTTGACATAATAGACCGTTAAGATATAAAATATGTCAATTATGAAATATAATTCAAAAGCCTTCCACACTTTTTTTTAATTTTATCTTTAACACTATAAAACGATTTAAAAATAATTTCTGCTTAAAAACATCTAAAATAGTCAATTCAAACGTGTCTTTAAACCTTAAATCATGAACTTTATATGTCTAATGATATACATATAATTTAGAAATAATTTTTTAATTTACTATCAAATTAATTAAATTGTTAAACTATTTTTCAAATCATTAAAAATTAACTATCTAATATTATAAAAAGTCAATATCATTATTAAAATTACTAAATCAATAATTTACTAATAAAATAATAATATTTTTTATTGGATCTTATCAATTTCGATTCGATTATAAATAACTGGGCTAACCAAAGTAAACCATAAAAAATCAAAGGGGGCTAGTCAAACTAATTAAATGGAGTAATACATTTATGAGACGTTAATTGTTCATTCAGTTCCGACACAGAGATGGATAGAGAAGAACGAAACCCTCATCTTCAATGGAGATTTAGTGTTTTTTTTTAATACCAAAAAGCAAAGCCCACAACCCCCAAAACATATAAATCACAGAAACTTCTGTCACTTCACCGATCATCTGATTCTCAGGTATCTTGATCGACCCATTAATTTTCTTGAATATATGTCTTTCTTTACTAAGGAATTTCAGCTTTTTGTCATCTGTTTTTCTTGAAGAATAATTGTTACTGACGATGACACCCTTTTACTTTTTTTTTTTTGCAATGAATTTAATTGGATAAACATGTTCATTGACTTGTTTGGGACCAAGGTGTATTTGTTCTTGTCAACTTGTTTGAGAAGACTAAGGGGTATTTGTTCTTGTTGCTGTATTACTGACTATTAGGATATCTAAAATTTTGTGGAAATTTTATGTGTGGATTACAGTTGGTACTTCTTGAAATTAATTAATCTTTTATCAGCATAATAATGTTTTTTCTATATAAGGCATGAGGTATCGACTTTTCAGTTGTTATAGAATGAAGAATGTTGAACCTGAATATTAAGACTAAGTGATTTCACCATATACTATATGGGATAAATTGTCCCTACATTGTGATACAAATGGTGAGATAAATAATCCAGAGACTAACAAATACATGTACCCTAACCAAACACGCGATAAAATAATCTGGGATTATTATTCCTTGTCTCTCATAATAAACGCCCCCTAAGTACTTTTTATATAGAAGTGGTTCCACTTTTGCTTGGGGAGGATGTATCAGCCATGCATCAAGATGTGAATCAAGTGCATTATTTTCTAGTGAACTGCTTTAATTTGTACAATGATTTTGTCCAAAAAGTAGTAAGGAAGTGGCATTGCCTCATTACTGTTATTTAATTATTGTTAACTTTATTCTTACTGTTTTTTTGGTATTTATTGAAAGAGTATTCTTTTGTGGGGAAAGAAAAGAAAAGTCTGTGTTAAACATGCACAATAAGTTATCCTTTCTTAATCACCTTTACAACGAAGGTCGAAAGCATGGTTCTCTTTTTAGTCTATGACTCTATTCTATTCAACAGTTCTAAGTCATAGCTTGGGGGTAAAGATTATTATTTGGAACTAGGCATACTCTCCCATTTGTGTTTGTTCAGTTGTCTAAGTTTAAGTTGGTCTTTCGTACTTGGGAAAATTTGGCTCTTCTGGCAAATGTACGTGTATTTGGTGGAAGTCTGGAACCATTTTTTTTCCACAACGCTGATGGGATACACAAGATTTATTTTATCTTTTATCATCTCACTCTGGCACTATTCATGTGGCATGGTAAGCATTATGAGTAACTCAAATTGTTTTTGTCTAGGCCCTCAAGAAATTTTTAGGTAGAATCATTGTCACAACTCCATGCTTACCAATCAAGCTGCAGAACCAAGCAATTAAATGGTTGTAAGTATCATGTTTGAGAAAATTCCAACTGTCTGAAGCAACTTTTGACAGGCTAATATTTTGGTGGAGTATCAAAAGGTAATCTCATTGGATAAGTGAGAACTTGTGTTCAATTGCTAACAAGTAAATTGTGTTCAGTTGTGAACAAACTAAAAATTTGAAGTAACTTAACAATTTCTCAGGTAAACTATGTGACTAAGGAAAGATGTTTTCTTATGCTGCTGTTTACTGTAGTTGCCTTGTTACATTATTGATCAGCAGATTTCATATCATTCCATGTTGCCTTATTTCATCATTAGTTGATGAACATGGGTTCTGCTTATAAAGTTTCTAATAGTTGTGTTCAATGTCATATTGAAACTTATTGCTAATGGCTGTTAATTATAACTGGGGGCCAGTAGGATGGCCCCGTTGGAACTAAAATTACTGGTGGTTGTGGTTTAGTTTAGAAAATTTTCATGTTTCTCTCTGAGGATTTAACAACCAGAGTACTGCTGCTGTTTTTGTGAAGGTAAAAGATAAATGTAGGGAGAAATATGAGACTGGTTCAAATGCAGATTGGAAGTAGCACCTGGCATGTACCTACAGGGAGAAAAATGATAAAAAAGAAGAAGATGGGGAGAGGAAATGAAGGAGTCTTGAACCCACCTAGACTTAATTATAGGTAAAACTTGTCAAGGATAAGATATATAATTCCTTATGGTTAAACCTCCCAAGGTAAGGCTACAGAAGAACCAAACAAGCAATAAAGCTGGCTTTGAAACTAACAAACAATTCTCATAAATAAGCTCTGCTTAATAAGAACAGTAAAAGAGTAATTTGTAGACTGAAAAAATTGTTCTTACCTACGAATAGAACTACTTCAACATAGAAACAAGCTTGCCCTTGCATCCTAAGACAATTAGGACTCAACAATAATCTAGGAAGCAATTAACGTACCTAAAAACCTATTAAAGAAGTTCTCTGTGGAACCACTACAAGAATACACCAAATTATCTGTCTAAAACTTAAATAAATAAGCTGAAACCTACATCATCTGATGAGCTGGAAATTAAGCATAAATTAAACCTCAGAAATGTTAAAACATTCTTCAAATGTTCACCCTATAAGAGAGTTTCCTTGTGCCCTGCATGAGGTGCCTTGGTTATTCTGATGGAGACTGAAAGCCTTCAGCTAAAATTAACAGTTGCTTTACCAATTGTGTCTTTTAGCTTTTGCTCGACTTATGATTGCTGTTAACTAATTCTATACGCTGCTGAAATTACTATCTTGGTGCAACAGAAGTTATATAACCAATTTAGGTTTTATTATATTTTCAATTTTCTCCTTTAACCTTTTCAAGATATCAACTATTGTTGATTTTGTTCTTTGACAGATTTCCTCACTAGTGCACTCAAGGCTTTGATTTGTCATAATTGGCCAAGATGCAAGGGAACAGAAGCATACTAGATTCCTTTCCAGAAACTACTGATCTAATCAGGGATCTGTTTCAAGTAATGCTTCTGGAGATCCAACAGCCCCTTGGAATAACTTTCTAAATCCAGTGGAGGATCGATTATCGAATTCCATGCTTTCTCCTGCTAGAGAAAATTGTAGACGTGCTAATGGTATTAGTTATACAACACAGAACTGCAGTGCACGGGATAAAGGTGAGTCGAGCTCCAGTGCCAATTTTTATGAGATTGGACATGGTAGTCATTTGAGAATAGGACATGATTGGCCTTCTTCATCAAGTAATCATGTCCTGACTAATCCAAAGTCAGAAGAAAGGGGATTTGGACCATCCGATGTCCTCCATCCCGAGAGTTCAACAAGTGGATATGCTGGAAGTCATCTGATTGGCAGCCATCCAATTTTACCAAATTTTGCCTCGACTCACAGTCCTGCAAATGCCAACTTAAGTGGCATATACAATAATGGTGACACTCGGCTCGTTATGAGACCAAGTGTATCTCCTACTGTCTACACTTCTAGCAGCAGATGGGAAGCGGAGCGTCCTGTTTCTGGTGTCTCTTACAATGCTGGTACTTCTTCAGGTAGTTCTAGTTATTGGACCAGGTCCCCTGATATATCAGGTTCTTCCATGGGTACTCGGGGTATATCCTGCAAGCGCAAGGTCCTTGAAGGCAGTTCTGGGCAGTCTTGTGGTAGAAGTTCAAGCTCCAATACACAACCTGTGAACATTATACCACACAATTTTCCAAGTCAATATGATGCTTCCAGCAACTTAAACATATTACCAGCCTCTGTAAGTGTGCAGAATACTTATCACTTGGAAAACCTTTATCCAAGAAATATGGTTAGTACAAGAGGGGGTGCTAGTGGAGTTGCAGAAACCTCTGCCAGAAATTCTGGTAGTGGACGGAATCTTGGGACAGATTTAGGGCATTCTAGTGTTGGCTCTACTCTTGTAACGCCTCGACCAATTTCAGAATCTAATTATTTGGGCTCCAGACAACCAATTTCACAGCCAATGAATGCAGGTAACTCAGGATGCCATTCTGGCATAATGCACATTTCTGGTGTTCCAAGTGGTTTGCATCAGTTCCTTGGAATATATCCTCTAATTCACGAGGTGGTAGTTCATCAAGTTCAAATGTGGTTTCTGCTGATAGATATGCTGCATTACAAGATGATGCTAACTTCGGGAGCTCATTAAGAAATAATGGGGAACCTCTTCCATTTGTTCCTGTTCCTGAGACTGGAAATATTGTAGAGGATACTACTAATTGGAGTTTAGCCACTTCAAATGGAAGCTATTCCAGAAATACGCCTTCTAGTTCTGCACTCAGCCGTGGGCCAAGTATGCAAACTTTTCCTACTGCATGGACACCTTATCAAAACTTAGCAAGCAGTAGTACTCGTAGTTCTTCTGAAATTTCTCCTTGGACTCTCCTCCCACCTGTTGAGTCCGAGTCTGGAAGTCAGAGAGGTCATTTTCCGCTGGTTTCTTCAGCTGCTTCTCCTGTGGAGGCGGCAGAGATATCATTGCGATCTAGTAGCCGTCGTAATCATCGAAACCACCTTATATCATCTTTGATGGCTGATTTCCCAAGTAATGATGTGGATGGATGGCGTGGTTTAGCTTCTGATATCGAGGGCCGCCACAGAATGGTACAGGAGGTTTGTGTATGAAATAGTATTAGAACTGTTGTACTTTGGTTTGTCCATCAATGCTTTTCAACTGCTCTCATCTTGTGTCTGGCTTGTTGGACATATAAATATTTGTTCTTGTATTGCTATTTTGTCTTCCTGAAGACTGCTTCCTTTCATCTACTTATTCGTGTTCCCCTTTTTTCTTGCACATCTTGTGGTGCTATGAAGACTGTTACATTAGTTGTTTATTTAGTTTGTATTTAGTTTAAGATTAGTGTTTCATGTACTGGCCCCAATACTTAGTCCAAGTATTGGTATCACACTTGAACAGAAGCACATGCCTAATTATAGTTCTTATGACAATTAGCATGTGAGTATAGCTTCTGGATTGGTTAAGGATTGCAATTTGCTTAAGAGGTTGTTTTGTAGGATGTATAAGAATAGTACTACTGAATAGGGTGTATTAGTATGCGGGGATTATGTTTTATCCACTTTGGTTTGGTATATTCAAGGCTAACCATGCTTATCCATGTTTTAATAAACCTGGTATTGCTTATCCACGGGTTTCTATGTATTAATTATACACCCTGTAATACCGAATAGGATGTATACCTAATACGTACATACGTGGAAACCACTACCAAACAAGGTATTAAATAATAACAAGGCTAATACATGATCACTTCTCACAGATATCTACGTACTTCTACAGCTGTATTGCCCACAACTTGGAACTTGGAATGAATGTGAATTTTCTAAATGACTGTGAACTGTTGCACCTACAATTTTTACCTTAATCTTTACAGAAGCTGATACTTACTAGTTCCACATTTTTTACTAATTGGGTGTAGCTTGATCTTCAGTTTGTCCTGGATTTTTGTTCTGTCAAGTTCACCTTTTGAATAAATCCAGCTGTTTTTATGTTGCTTCATGCCTTTCTTTTGAGATACTTTTGACCTGCCGTTAAATTTCTAATTACTTACTAAACGTTGCTGCTTGCATTCAACAGATTCGTCAAGTCCTGCATGCCATGCAGAGGGGCGAGAACAGGCGATCCGAGGTTTTGTTTTGATCCTTGTGATATCCCAATGAATGTTAATTCAGTTAGTTTACATGTGTACTTTGTATGAATGATATGTACTTCATGATCTGCACACTCTGATGCATGAAATATCTATTGATTTGCTGGCCTGCGAAAAGTTATACACATAATTACTTTTACTTGTTATCTTTGCTCCATAAGCTTTAGGGGTAGAAATATGGCCAGAATAGTGACCTGTCCAGCCATAGAAATCTGGAAGGAAAACAAATTACCTATATTCTCTTATTTTTGACGAGTGATATTTTTACTGGACTGCCAATTAGGTAGTTTGGGTGAAAAATATTTGTCAGAGTTTGGTTGATGATGCTTGTAAGCCGTGCCTTATAAATATTTGTCAGAATTTGGTTAATGATATTTGTTCAGATGCTGATCTAGCCAGTTATGTATCTAGTTACCTATGCTTTTTCTCTTTTCTTATTTTCAATGAGGTGAAATATAAGGTTACCTATGTATACATTAATGAAAGACGTGCCTAAACCAAGCAAAGATTCAGGAATCAATTCATTACCAGCAAGATGCGATATGGCTCAGCCAAATGGTGAGCGCCTAGCGCAAGCCTTAGGCGTGCTGCGCTGTCTTGGCCTTCCCTGACTAGAATCACTCCCACAGTTGTAGGTGTTCGTCAACTTGCATAGGTAATTTCGATGAAAAGTATTTCTCAGCAGTTTCTCAATGATGCAATATCCTTACTTTTAGCCTTTATTTTAGTTTTTCCTTAAAATTATCCTACTAAAGGTGCTTATTATTATTTTTTTTCCATCCAATAGTGTTTTAAGTTCTTAGTGGCCAGTTATTTGTTTTTTGATGTTGAAACCTAATTGCATCTGACTGGATTAAGCTGGTTTCACATCTGGATCACTTGTTAGCCGGAAGTTCACTTAATCTAGACTTATCTCCTCATTACATGGTTGTTAAAGCTTATGGAATGTTGGTTCCTTGGTAGACACCATGGTTCATTTGTTTTTTTTTATAAATTTTTGGCAGGATTATATGATGCTTGATCCATTTGTCAACGGCGTCGCGGAGATGCATGATAGACATAGAGGCATGAGGCTCGACGTTGATAACATGTCGTACGAGGTAAATGTGGTTGTGTTTTGCTATCACTAAATTTCTTAATCGATTTCTCATATTGTACTTTGCATTACTTAGGAATTATTGGCATTGGAAGAACATATAGGAAATGTGAACACCGGATTGAGTGAAGAAACCATTTTGGGACGTATGAAAGGGCGAAAACATGAGCCAGTATATGGAGGGTCATCGTCAAATACGGAGCCTTGCTGTATATGTCGGGTGAGACACTTTCTAATGGTTTTACACTATAATTTGTTGATATTACTGGAGAAGGATTGTTGAATAAATCTCGTCGTGTTTCTTTTACGTTTATCAGGAGGAATACACAAGTGGAGATTACATGGGCATATTGGATTGTGGACATGAATTCCATAGTAGTTGCATAAAGCAGTGGCTAATGCTGAAGAATGTGTGTCCTATTTGTAAAAACACAGCCTTAAAAAAATGAAATGCAACCAAACAAAGATAATGTCACCCAACAAAAGAATTCCTTGGAAAAAAGAGTAAAAAGAAGGGGTGGAGGTTTCTTTACATTGTTACCATTTTCAAACTTATGGGGATATCTTTTTTTTAATTATTTATTTTGAAGTGATAAATCCATAGAAATCTTCTTGTGATGTTTGTTTTTGAGTAATACAATCAAACCAAACATTGTTTAGTTTTGGTGATAGTAGCCCATTCTGAAAGTGTTTAGGTTCTATGATGTTGGTTAAGGAAAAATAAAGTGGCTCTAAATCTTACAAAAGTTTTGGGTTCACTATTTTGTGAGAGAACATTTTCAATTATTGCGTAGTAACACTATATATTGGTATTACATGAAGAAGACGATTGATAAGATATTCTATTTAATTTTATAAGTAGGGTTTGGAAAAAATAGTGTTTATTATGCATGTAAATTCTATTCCTATTTTAATAATAAAAAGAGGCTATTTTCAAAAGATTCATATTTAATCAAGGTAATGTAAAACAAATAATAGAATAATGAAAAAATTGAATAATAACAATAATAATTAATTTAACTGAAGCAGAGGAAAAATAACATATGATATACAATAAAAATAAAAGAATAAGACATACTTAAACGGTCTTTTTTTTGAGTTTTATATCCAAATTATTGAAATTGTGAGTTTCATTCATAAACTATCACTTATTAATTTGAGAAACATATATCTTTCGTTTATAATACTCTCATCATGTGTGTGTAATACACTTTCTCTTTTATTTAGAAAAATTATCACATCACAATCTACATGGACAAAACATTTCACCTTGACAAAAATTTAAAACTATTATCTCAAATTATTTTTTTTTAAAAATTAACCATAAGATAATCCTTTTTGGTTTTTTATAGTTTAATTTTCTTTTATAAAAATATTTTATTTTGTTTTTTACTTCATCTCCCCTCACCCCCCAAATTATAATTTACATATTTTTTATTTTTTTAAAAAGTATTGTTTTATTTTCTTTAAAAAATTATGTTACCCACTTTACCTTTTGCTTTTTTTTCTTCTTTTGTGTTAGATATATCTATCGAAAAAAATTTCACTGGTCACTACAAGACCTTTCTTTACATCTTTTTTTATTTAAGTTATATTTTATAACACTAATAGAAATTAGGAGCAAAGGGTTAATTAGAATGGGTAATTTTATTTTTTTTAAAAATAAAATAACATCAAAATTTTTTGGGGGAAAATGAGTGGGTGGTTTGACGGGGGAGGGGGGATGGAAGATGGGGTAAGGAGAGGAGGTGGTACCGTGGTAGAATGGGATAAGAAAAATAATTTAAATTTTTATTTTTAAAAAAAATATTTTCTTAGGAATAGTAATATTTTTATCTTTAATTTTTAATTAATATTAATAATTTATTATTTAATTTTTGTCAGGTGAAATTGTTTATCTATATAGAATGTCATGCCTCAAGATTTTTTCAAATAAAAAAGAAAGTGCATTACACACATCACTGAGGCGTGCTTTTCAAACTAATAAATAATAATTTAAATATGAAACTCAAACTTTTAATAATTTTGATATAAAATTAAAACTAAAAATAATTTAAGTGTATTTTTAACCATTGACATAAATATGACATTAAGAGAAAAAGCCAAAAAGAAAAGAATATATAAAAAGACAAAGAATCATGATTACAATTAACAACAAACGCAAGCATAGAGAGAGACCAGAAAATACTGAAAAAATTAACAACAAAAACGGCTCATATTATGACAAGCCCCAATTTGTAACTCCAATTACGTCATGTCACAGATAACTATTCTCTTCTATACTCATATACTTCATTTGTTTTGATTTGATATTCGATGATCATTTCAAAGACTCAATTCATCTAAATTCGTAATTAAATATCCTAAATTTATCAATCTTACTATATGACCTTAAATTAGCTCAATTCAAAAAAATAAAAAAAAATCAGCAATTTTAGTTTAGTTTAATGATAAGAGACAAATTCACAAGTATACTAAACTCCTTACATAACAATTCTATATTATACTCAACACATTTATGTTGATTGAAGGTTTATATACTTGCTACTAAGGCTGGCAAAAGGACCGGTTTTCGGCCGGTCCGGTCCGGTTCCCGTACCGGTTCGTCCGGTACCGGTTGAACCGGTTAGGAACCGGTCTTTTGGTGTACCGGACCGGTTCCCGATTTTTTATCCGGTTGAACCGGTTCGGTAAGAACCGGTTCCGGACCGGTCCGATCCGGTAAGGTCCGGTTTAGCTGTTTTTTTTTTTTTTTTTTTTTTAAAAATTTATGTATCCGTTTAAACGACCGTTGGGCCCTTCTAGCCATTGGGCTGGGGCCCAAAACGGTCAAATAGCACCCTCCACCCCTTTCTAACCCATTTATACTATAAATATACCCTCTTTTTTCATTTTAAATCACAAATTCACTACTTATACAATCTTATATACAAATTACAATCTCTCAAAGTCTCAATTTTAAATCTCTCATAAATTATTAATTATTATATTGCAATATTGAGTTGGAGTCTCATAAATTCAATATAAAGTTTAAACTTTAAATTCAATATATAAAACTTAAGTTCAATATAAAACTTTAAATTCAATTTGAAACTTTAAATTTAATATAAACTTTAAAGTATAAATTCAAATTCAAACTTATATAAACTTTAAAGTTTTCAATTGAAGTTTTAATATAGATATATAATATTTATATAATAATTAAAATAATTAAAATTTATTAAAAAATAAAATAAAATTACCGGATGAACCGGTAAGACCCGGTTCCAAACCGGTCCAACCCGGTTCCAAACCGGTTACTACCGGACCGGGCGGAACATTTCGGTTTTTCCGGTAAAACCGATCCGATAAAATCCGGTACCGGTAAGAAAATCCGGTAAGAAAAATCCGGTACCGGTACCGGTTCCGATAAAACCGGTCCTGTTGACCCGGTCCTGTCCAATAGCCAGTCTTACTTGCTACTACTCATTCTAAGGGAGACTAATATGATAGCAGATATATTAACGGAATACTAAAGAAATTCTATGAAATTATATAAAATAGGTGATTACATCGTTACCTTAATATTTTGTTCTTTTATTTTTTCTTTATTTAATATTTAAAAATTATATTTCATCTTTTATTCTATCTTCTCACGATAGATCTACCTCTTACCTTACTTTTCTTTTATGTTTATCATTTAAATTATAAACTTGTGACAGTATGTAACGACGGAGAATAATGCAATCTATCCAAATATTATATTCACATTAAAACAATATAATACGATATATTATTAAACAAAACATGACAACCGTCCATACAAAGAGTTATTAATCTAGCTAGTTGATAAATAGGCTTAATGTCTAACAAAATTTTGATTGTAACCTTGATTATCATTGGGGCTCTATGTAATGAAAAAATTCTTAGTTACCAAAAAATAAAATAAAATTGCGTGAAAGCTATACTAATTGACGTTCTTAGTTATAGTATTAAATTTTTTAAAATATCAGCTGTTTCACTTTCACATAATTTTTTAATTTTTTTTAGCACATAACTTACCAAACTAACTTTATTAATTATACTTCAAACTAAATAAATAATATTTCTTTTTAGGTAATTATAATGTGTGGTCCACGTTATAAAATATTCGGTCAGAGCTCCTTATACAGGAGCAAGGTATTATAATGCAGTAAGGTATATGAAAAAATGAAAAAGATAAAAAGAAGAAAGTAACTATGTAGTAAAATTATTTGATTTTGTATTATATTAATCAAATTATTAAATTTATAATTATAATCTTGTATAATGTTACTTAGAAATTCCCCTAAATAGAACAAAATTATTAATCATATATTACACCCACAAATCTAAATGGGTCTTCACCAATAATTTTTGACAAGTGTAGTATTCGAAATGATTGTCTTATTACGTAATGCTCGTGTTTATATATTAATAATAATGAAACAGTCAGCATTAGTCACAAGATAATGGTCCTATCCATCAAAAACAAAATGCATAAACAAGTATAGTGAGATTTAATTTTTGGACGAAATAAAATCAGCTCATAAAATCATTGATTTGTTTTTTGTTTATATTCAGACGGGTAAGTGACTAGTTTATTTTATTAATTAAATTTATTGTAATGTGTTTAATTTAACCTATTTTAAGATTAGGTTAATATATTGTCGTCTAAATTGATTCATGTAAAATTTATTTACTTTTTTGTTGTTGTTAATGTATATACAGAGTCATATATAAGAAAAAAGTTTTATTAGAGTACACAAATAAAAAAATAAAACTTAATAAGAATTTAGTAAATTGAGCTATGACTCAAAATTTAGTCCACTTCAATCCAACTAACATGATACGTTTATTTTTTTTAAAACTCAATTCGATTTAACATGCCTAAATTCAGTTTAACTCATTCATTTGCTTTGATTGTTTAAAATCGAATCAAAAAAATTATTGATTTGTTAGTAATGGAGTTATTTGTTCGGTCGTTTCGGTAACAATTTCAATTTTTTTATTATCAGGTATTGCTTTTTAATAGGTTGATATTTTTTCTTAACGAGTAATCGATAAACCCCAAGTAAATTAAAAAATTATATTTATATCGTTTAGTATATAAAGTCCTTGACTTAGAGTTTAGTTTCATACGTGTATTTCGGATTGTTTCAAACTCTGAGATATTCTAAAATGTGAATATCTTTGCTTTTGAGCAAGATGCAATTTGTCAACTCGTATACATGTTCATTTGGTTTGTCACCTTGTTTCAAAGTGATTTTTAATGATTTTTAGTGAAATTTTAACGATTAAATCGATTAATGAATAACTGATAGATCAATATCTTAATGATTCTATAACGATTTAGCATGTCAACAAGCAACTGATAAGTCAAACCAACAAAATTTCAAAATCAAACCAAACAAATCAATACACCACCCTACATTTGATACTCCTGCAATGAACATTTTTGACAAATAAATAATAGTAAATTGTCGATTGTACTATTTATTAATGAATTATATATATAAAAAACTGATAGCTACAAACTAGTGAAGGATTAGCAAAGAATTAATATCCTAACTAATTCTTTTTTTTTCTCCTAATAAAGGGAAAGTCATGATTAGTATTTACAAGCATTTTAACATCCTGGCCAGAAGATAAAATAAAATGATGATCTTTTTCTTTTTCATGGAACAGATATTGCATGATAAAAACTTTTATTCACGAAAAAACACTTGCTTAATTATTGATTCTAGTGTGATTAGCTTGAATAAATGAGGAAAAAAATGCGAAAATCTAATGTAGTTGAAGCCAACTAAAAATAAATTTCATTAACATTAAAAATCACGTGAATAAGCTATTATTAAAATCTCATTAACGCTAGCCATTTAACTTCTTATATTATAGGACTGCAACTCAGACATACCTAATCCATATAACTTCAGAATTAAGACTTGCATTTTTAAAAAAAATAAGTTTTTAAAGTAAATTAGATTTATCTACAATTATTTTAATTGGAATTTTTTTTGATTGTTTGTATAGATGAGAATAATAACTTGATTAAGTTTGTAATTTAATATTTGTAATTAAAGTAATTAATTTAGATTAATTATTTTTAGTAGTGGTAAGTGTGAATTGGGACCCAATTGAGTGAGAACAAATTCTGTAACAAAAGTACTTTAGCTACCGTTTTTTGTTTTGAAGCCAGTAACGGCATTTAGGCTTATGATTGTATTTTGTTTTTTTTATTCATTACAAATGAATCATCCTTTTTTATCTCTACTTTTTATTTCTTTTTTCTCTTTTTGCCACCCTTCTATATTCTTTTCATATTCAAAATTTACATGTTCAATCCCTCATTTTTCAATTTTACACTTTGCCCCCTACAAGAAAAAAATTCTATATATAGGCGTCACTTAGGATACAGTATCAGATCACCTGAAAAGGAAAAAAAATGAATGGAGACAGCGAGAATAATCATGGTTTGCCATGGGAAAGTAATGATTTCTGGTCATATCTGAACATGAATGACAATCAAGTTGGGGGTGGAGAGACGTTTGAGGGTGACAAGTTGTCAGATCCGACTAGGTCTGATACTTGTCAGCCGCTAACCGTTGTTAATGAGGTGGTTGAAGCAACAACAGATGTTGATAAGAAGAGAAGTACATCAAACAAAAAAAGGAATGGTAAGGAAATTGTTGAACCAAATTCTGGTGTTGATGGAGCCGAAGGCAAAAGAGAATCAGAGCATGAGATACACATATGGACGGAGAGAGAAAGGAGAAAGAAGATGCGAACCTTGTTTGAGACTCTTCATGCGTTGGTCCCTAATCTCCCTGCTAAGGTAAAATAAATCTTCCGATGACACACCTTGTTTTTTATTATCCGACATCTTATCAAGCAAAAAGAAAATAATTCAATAAATTATATGATTATCTAAAAACAATTTTTCTTTTGTTATTCTTTTATTATTGTTTTCTGCAATCTTAAATAATAAGCATAATCAACTCATCGAGAATTATTCAAAAATGAACATGACTTTTTTTTTACCAAATAAAAACTTGTAAATTCTTACCAAAAAGTGAAGGATAAAACACTGAACTTTCAATTTATTTGCATATATAGTTGTCAAAAGAAAATCTTCAGAAATTTATTTGTATTTTCTCTTCTGGCATAAGATATGAAGTTTTCAACATTATTCTAAATTTTAAAAAAAGATATTTCCTTAATCAGTATAATTATAAGATCTTTATAACTCATTAAAGTACTTAATAAGTATATCATTAACCATATCAAATCATTATACTAGTAGTAGTGTATTTTCACTTGTTATTACCAACAAAACATGCTTATTTTTCATATTATTTACAACCAATAAAAGTCAATAACACTTTTTCTTTATAAATCACTTATTACACTTAATTTATAAGAAGGATAGTTTGGTCAGATGCGCAATGGACAAGATTTAAAGATTATGAATTTCAAATTATAATTTTTATTTATAAATCGCTTATTACACTTAATTTATACGAATGATAGTTTGGTCAGATGCGTAATAGACAGGATTTAAAGATTATAAATTTCAAATTATACTCTTTTTTTTGATAATTTGTACTTATTAAATGAATCTCTATTAGATACTAACAAATGACTTGAAACTAATTAACTAGTATATTATATTCCCTTGACTTCTCCGTGTGTGTTTGTTTTCCCCTTAATCAGTGAAAATTCTGACTTCGCTATCTGAAGTAGAAATTAAATTAATTTCATATATATTTTTTGTATATGTAGGCTGATAAGTCTACAATAGTTTATGAAGCAGTAAACCACATCCTAAAGCTGCAGAATACTTTCAAAAAACTTGAAAGTCAAAAGCTAGAAAAGCTAGAAGAATATAACATAGGGTTGATGGGTTCACAAAAAAATGGTAATAGCTGGGAGAAGTACGTGGTTGATCAAGGATCAACATGTAATTCTACAGCTATTACACCAACAAATCATGGTGCTAGTCCCCCTATTCCAACAGGTTTTATGACTTGGAGTTCACCAAATGTGATACTAAATGTATGTGGTGAAAATGCACATATTAGTGTGTGTTGTCCTAAGAAGCCAGGGCTATTTACCATCATTTGTTATGTTTTGGAGAAACATAAGATTGACATTGTATCTGCTCAAATTTCATCTGATCAATTCAGAAGCATGCTCATGATCCAAGTTCATGTAAGTCCTTTCATTTTCTTCAAAATAATATATAGGTCATTTTGAACATTGTGAACTAGGGTTTTTAGTTAGCACACTCTTCGATTCATTTTACGTGTCCTTATTTGATTAATCAGGAAATTGAAGAAAGACACACGTTGAGATATTCTTTTGAATTGGGTGTTTGAGATATGTATAGTTGTTTATTGTTTTATAAGTTTCGTGTCTAATTAAACATTTATCTTTACATGAAATGAAAGTAAAAAAAGAGAGTATATGCCTATATTTTTTTTTTTAGAAATGCCTCCTCCCCACCTAGTCTCACCCTGATATTGAAATTCTCTATATATAGTTCATAGATTATTTTTAGAAATTATTTAGATTGATTTACCTGAGTTAAGTGTTTAACATAAATATACAATTTTTCTATTTTTACAAGATCATTTGGATGGCGTGAGTACATATATATTACTTTCTTTAGATTTTAGTGAGTATATTATTATTGCTTGGTTCTAAAAACATGTTTTATTGTTATATATTCAGGCAAAAGGTGAAAGTGACATAGCACAATTCGCAAAAGCATTCACGGTGGAAGAAAGGTTGAAGCAAGCTGCAATTGAGATAATGGCAGTGGCAACCTCCAAATGATCAGTTTAGTTTCAGATTAAAGTTCATCCGGTTATAGAGGACAGACAATTGTTTCCGTAAAGACCATCATAGTTTATTCGGTGGAGGATGAACGGTTGTAGCTGTAAAGACTATTTTATTTACTTTTACATTATTTATGTGTCGCTTTTTGTGCATTCTCTCTTTACTTTTATAGCATCCGGTAAATGATGAACAGTTGTAATCGTAAATGCTATTTTATTTTATTTTGCATTTTATGATAAACGTCTGTCCCCATAGTGGAAAAATTAAAACAATGAAAAGTTTCTTCCAACTATATTTATAAATAGAAAAAATCTTGATTTATGTGTTTGCTTTAAGGGTGTGTTTGGTATAGATCGATGTTTATTCCAAGAACCAAGTTTTAATTTTCCAACTATCACCTACTCCTTTTATAAATACAAAAAACATTTTTTTTTAAAAATAATTACATCATAGGAGTACTTTTGTTCTACTTCTTATGATTCAAAAAATTCTTACCTACCAAATAGGATAAATAAGCAATAAAGTGAAACTACTCATTCTTACTCCCTACCAAACAAGCCCTAAAGAGATAAAAAAAAAACATGTTCCTTAGTTTTTCTACAGAGTGTAAGCTACAAAAGTTATTTATATTTTGTTATGTAAAGAGGAATTCTCTTTTTACTCGATTGATCTTTAATTGAAGTATAACATTATGAAATTGATCTTTCATCAACCAAATCTTTCTACTTATTCGAGTTTCTTTTTTTTTCTTACTTGCTCATTTTGTGGTTCTATGAAGACCGATACATTAGTTATATATTTGGTTAGTACTTAATTAGTTTAAGATTAGTATTTCAATTATGGACCAACACTTAATTAGTCCAAGTATCGGTATGTATCACACATGAACAGAAGCACAAGCCTAATTATAATAGTTCTTTTGACAATTAGCATGTGAGTATAACTTTTGGATTGGTTAAGGATTGCTATTCGCTTAAGGGGTTATTTAGTATGATGCATAAGAATAGTACTACTGAATAGGATTATATGATGCTTGATATATTTATCGCAGAGTTGCATGATAGACATAGAGGCATGAGACTTGACGTTGATAACATGCTTACGAGGTAATTATGTGATTGTGTTTTGCTATAACTAAATTTTGTGATACATTTATGATATTGTATCACCCTTTATAGATTAATTTTTAGTTTTATATCTCAATGTTAAGAGATTTTTATTCTTATAAATAAGTTATCTGGACCAGAAATCGATCTCTGAAGGGTTTATTTTTTTCTATTAAAATTGTAAAGGTGTTGGTTCAGCTATGTTTTCTACTTAACCATTTTTTTTCTTTTGTTTTGCAATTACTCGTACACATATTTTTAGTTATATTTACATGTGACTCTTGAGAAAAATTATACTCTTGAGTACATGCTGTTTAGGAAATTTAAGTGAAATATGATCTCTAACATGTTGAAAATGACTTAGATTTTTTTTTATATACCTAATTAGACCATATATAGTTGTCTTTAGCTTCAATTATGGACTAAAAATATCCCTCTTTCTATATATAGGATCTTGATTGTTTTCATGGCTAGAAATGCCCTGCCTTAAAACATATTATGAAACATTATATATCAAGTTTTTAATTTAATAGATTGTGTTGATTTATTGGTACACATGAATATAAGACTCATTCCGTCTGAATTTATTAATTGTTGAGGATGGATTTCTAAGGACTAACCATTATATTGTTAAAGGATGATCATTAAGAAGTTTGTGTTAAATCAATTGGAGCTTGTTTGGATCGATTTAATTAGCCTTTGTTAAAAGCATGCTCATTAAGAATTAAATCATTTTGAATATATAAAAGATATTTTTGAACCTATTTTTTCCTTCAAAAATAGAGAATTCACTTGAAACTATACATTACAGTTCGATGACAAGATAGATAATAATATATTAAATATAATTTATAAAGTAAGTGTAAAAAAATTATATTAGATATGTATTACGAAGTTTGATTCTAGTTTAATTTGAGAAGAAAAAAAAACTATTTTCAGACACGAAAAAAATACTCCATATTAAAAATGATAACAATAAATCAATATTGTATAATAAACAGACACCATAAATAAATATATGATCTATTAAAATTGAATAAATATTTATATTATAATAAATATTATATCTAAATATATGATTAACATTATATAGGAAAAACTATCCAAATGCATATCTTATTATATCATAATCTCTAAGATTCCCTACAATTTTAAATAAAATCACCTCTCGAATACATCCATCCCTTATGTATTTGGATCCTATCCTTTTCTAATACATTCCTTCCCTTTCGGTACATATCTCTTATGTATCCAAATATCCCATTCCTTCTCTAATACATCTCTTGCTTATGTATCCAGAATATTTTTCAAAAAAGAAGTAAAATCTGGCATTAAGATAAAAATGCCAAAAAGAAAATAAAATACAAAAGGACAAAAAATCATGATTACAATTTTAATACAAACGCAAGCATAGAGAGAGGCCAGAAAATACTCAAACAAAATGAATATAACTAAAAGGATCATATTATGACAAATCCCTATTTGCAGCTCCTCTTACGTCACATCACAGACAATTATTCTCTTCCATCGTCATATACTTCCTTTTCATTTTCGTTCGATATTTTGATACTTATTTTGAGTCTCTATTCATTTATGTTGAAAGGCTAAAAATTTATAGTTAAAAATAAAAAAAGTAATTGTTTATTCATTTAGCCATTTTCAAGACTTAATAGCTATTTTTTCGGTGAAGAAAAAATTTGACAATAAATTAGCTTCCATATATGTGAAATTCATTATATTTTCTAGAGTTCAAATTTTTAGTTTTACGTTAAATCTCAATACATTATGTTGAAATTTCAAGAAAAAAAATACTGAAATTCAAATAAAAATAGCCCCATAAAACATGAGAATTGAACCTCGGATGTTGAAGGTACAATTGAGTACGTGTGACCACCTCATCTAAAAATTTAAGTTTTCAGAGAGTTCAACCTTTATTATTTAATTATATTTATTTATGGTGTGTTTGGTATGAAGGAAATATTTTCTGAAAAATATTTTTCAAGTTTTCCATGTTTGATTGGGTTAAATGTTTTGGAAAATATTTCCAAACCAACTCATTTTCCTCAAATTTAAGGAAAATGACTTCCCTTATAAAATTAAGGAAAACATTTTCCAAAAATTCTCTTTCAACTTTAAATTACAATTTTTTGTTTGAAAAATATATTTAAAGATTATTTTTCAAAAATATTTTCAACTTAATTTTTTATTATTTTACTCCCCCCCCCCCCTTACCACCCTCCATCCCCCTACCACCCCCACCCCACCCAATTTTTTTATTTATAATTAATAATATGTTTTTTTTTAAAAAAATCCAATTTTAAATTTTTATTTTTTCACCTCACCCCTACCTCGATTACCCCACATGCCCCCACCCCCTCCAAAAAAATTTTAATTTATTTTTAAAAAATATTTTCGACTTTCATTTTTTATTTTTTGTTTAAATTTGCTTTTAGAAATGTTTTCAATTAGAAAATTTTTTTTTCACCTCACCTCCTACCCTTGACACACCAGCCCCCCTAACCAGTCCCCAACCCCAAAAATCATAATTTGTTTTTAAAAAATATTTCCATTTATAAATTATTTTTTCACCCACCCACTACTATCAGACCCCCACCCCAACCCACAATCAGCCCTCATCCCCCTCCAAAAATAATAATAATTTAAGTTTGTTTTTAGAAAGTTTTTTTTTCCAATTTTTTTACCCACCTCATCCCCTCACCCCCCCCCTCCGAAAAAAAACAAGTTTAGTTTTAAAAAATATTTTCATATTTAAAAATTATTTTAGCTCTCTAGCAAAAATAAAAGATATTTTTCAAAATATTTTATTCATAAAACAAACACTAAAAAATCTTTTCCTAAAAATATTTTCTACATCAACTAAACATGAGAAAATAAGTCAAAATCTACTTATATTTTGAAAAAATATTTTTCATTGAAAACCCTTAATACATACAAAACATGACACCCTTAAAGTAAATTGTGAATTTGCCTAATCGTGCATCTTTAACTACGCATGCACATAAAAGTTGAAAATGCTCTTCATGTAGAATTAATAGCCTTACTACGTGAATTGAGACTAGCTCACGAGAATAATGGTCCTACTTGTAAAAAAAATAATATATATACAAGTTTAGAGAGATTTAATTTAGGGAATAAAATTAGCTTATAAAATTATGATCAGTATAATTTGTTTAAATTTTAACAAATTTATAATCTATTTATTTTATTTAATTAAATTTATTTTTATGTTTAATTTGACTTATTTTAAAGTTGAATATTATGCCGACTAAATTGGTCCATGACAAACCTTATCTAATTTTTTATTTGTTGTTGTTGATATTGATATATTATAAATGATTATACTATAAGAAAAATGTTTTTAGATACTAAAATAAAAACTTTTGTAAGAGGTTGGTGGATTTCATTATGACAAAATTTTAGTTCATTTCAATCGAAGTAACTTGACTCATTTATTTATTAACTTAATTCAATTTAATATGTCCAAATTCAATTTAATCCATCGATTTGATTAGAGTTGTTGAAAATCAAATTGAAATCGATAATTCGAACTGATTTTTTTTATTATTGGATTATTACTTCTGAACAAATTGA
>CM040618.1:129209355-129231909 GCA_022817965.1 Solanum lycopersicoides
ATGCAACCAAACAAAGATAATTTCCCCTCTTCCAATTCCCAAACAAAAGAATTCTCTTGTTACTATTTAGAACTCATGGGATGTTTATTTATTTTGAAATCTTGTTATGATGTTTTTTGAGTAATACTTCACAATTTTTCTTTAACCAACAATATGTTAAGTTTTGTTGGTATTGTGTCCATTCCTTTAATCATTCATTATTCATTCAAAATATGTAAAACTAGTTTGTGAGAACTCCTCATTGATCCTGCTTAGGTAAAACTAAAGAACATTCATTCTATACTTGCATTTGAAAGTGTTTAGGACATTAGAAATCACTCAGAAAATCAACAACAAATGAATCAAACACGACGGTGGCAGTCTAAATTTCCTTAATATAACCCTTTTATCTGATATACATAATTTCTTTAAGACCGAGCATGCATTTTTGTTGCAAAATTTAATTTGATGTGTTTTTTTTTATGACAAAATATAAATTTATATTTCAAGTTTTATATTTAAAATACAAAATTAAAAATCATGATTTGAAATTTCAAATCATTTTTTTTTGAAGAATTTCAAATTACATGTCCAGATAATGATTTGAAATCATAATTTTATTCCCATGTCCAAATGCAAGCTTAAATTAAGTTTCAATTTTAAGTTGAATTCTAGCATGTTGTGATGGAATTTCAACAAAAAGAAATATAAGTGGAACTCAAAAAAAAAATTAAAAATTGCCCGTAACTCTTACGGCTAGGTATGAAATATCAAAAATCGAATTACCAAATTGAACCAAACCAATTTTTTTTTGTTATTTGGTATTGAATAATTGGGTATTCGATATGGTATCCATGAGTAAAATTTTAGAAACTAAGGTATTCGGTTTGAGTTTGGTATGAGATATTAGTGTCATATGATATTCGGTATTTCTCAAATACTGAATTATTTAGTTAGTGAAGGTCATATATCAACATGTCTATTACTCATTAGTACAAATCCAAAGAGAAAGTTTAAGAATAAACCTAAACAATCCAAATATATGTCTTTTAGTTGTATCAATTTATTTTTATTGATGTCTTCTTACTTATTGATCTTCTATTATATCGTGCATCCACATAAGAAATAGAAATGATTGCAGTAATAGTATTAACTCGGCTATAACTTCAATACGGTATAATAAAATACTATACCAAACCAAAACTTAATTTATCGATTACTTAATATCGAATCGAAATTTAAAATTTTAGTATTTGATATCTGTTTTTAACTATCAATTATTGAAATACTAAACCTGCAATTTGATATTCCCGAACCGAATACCAAATGCCCGCCCCTACATAACTCTGATTTCTAGCGGTGATAGATTTGAAATTTTCACTTAGAAAGTAAATTTTCACTTAGAAAGTAACTGTTGAAACACTATTTAAACCTACTTATAAACTCCAGTCAATTAGTAGCATAAACAAATATTGTTACGAGTAGGTGTGCATATCGATCAATTCAGTTCATTATTGAAATTTATTGGCTCGACTTATCGTTATCGAATGCTTGACATAATAGACCGTTAAGATATAAAATATGTCAATTATGAAATATAATTCAAAAGCCTTCCACACTTTTTTTTAATTTTATCTTTAACACTATAAAACGATTTAAAAATAATTTCTGCTTAAAAACATCTAAAATAGTCAATTCAAACGTGTCTTTAAACCTTAAATCATGAACTTTATATGTCTAATGATATACATATAATTTAGAAATAATTTTTTAATTTACTATCAAATTAATTAAATTGTTAAACTATTTTTCAAATCATTAAAAATTAACTATCTAATATTATAAAAAGTCAATATCATTATTAAAATTACTAAATCAATAATTTACTAATAAAATAATAATATTTTTTATTGGATCTTATCAATTTCGATTCGATTATAAATAACTGGGCTAACCAAAGTAAACCATAAAAAATCAAAGGGGGCTAGTCAAACTAATTAAATGGAGTAATACATTTATGAGACGTTAATTGTTCATTCAGTTCCGACACAGAGATGGATAGAGAAGAACGAAACCCTCATCTTCAATGGAGATTTAGTGTTTTTTTTTAATACCAAAAAGCAAAGCCCACAACCCCCAAAACATATAAATCACAGAAACTTCTGTCACTTCACCGATCATCTGATTCTCAGGTATCTTGATCGACCCATTAATTTTCTTGAATATATGTCTTTCTTTACTAAGGAATTTCAGCTTTTTGTCATCTGTTTTTCTTGAAGAATAATTGTTACTGACGATGACACCCTTTTACTTGTTTTTTTTTTGCAATGAATTTAATTGGATAAACATGTTCATTGACTTGTTTGGGACCAAGGTGTATTTGTTCTTGTCAACTTGTTTGAGAAGACTAAGGTGTATTTTTCTTGTTGCTGTATTACTGACTATTAGGATATCTACTATTTTGTGAAAATTTTATGTGTGGATTACAGTTGTTACTTCTTGAAATTAATTAATCTTTTATCAGCATAATAATGTTTTTTCTATATAAGGCATGAGGTATCGACTTTTCAGTTGTTATAGAATGAAGAATGTTGAACCTGAATATTAAGACTAAGTGATTTCACCATATACTATATGGGATAAATTGTCCCTACATTGTGATACAAATGGTGAGATAAATAATCCAGAGACTAACAAATATATGTACCCTAACCAAACACGCGATAAAATAATCTGGGATTATTATTCCTTGTCTCCCATAATAAACGCCCCCTAAGTACTTCTTATATATAAGTGGTTCCACTTTTGCTTGGGGAGGATGTATCAGCCATGCATCAAGATGTGAATCAAGTGCATTATTTTCTAGTGAACTGCTTTAATTTGTACAATGATTTTGTCCAAAAAGTAGTAAGGAAGTGGCATTGCCTCATTACTGTTATTTAATTATTGTTAACTTTATTCTTACTGTGTTTTTTGGTATTTATTGAAAGAGTATTCTTTTGTGGGGAAAGAAAAGAAAAGTCTGTGTTAAACATGCACAATAAGTTATTCTTTCTTAATCACCTTTGCAACGAAGGTCGAAAGCATGGTTCTCTTTTTAGTCTATGACTCTATTCTATTCAACAGTTCTAAGTCATAGCTTGGGGGTAAAGATTATTATTTGGAACTAGGCATACTCTCCATTTGTGTTTGTTCAGTTGTCTAAGTTTAAGTTGGTCTTTCGTACTTGGGAAAATTTGGCTCTTCTGGCAAATGTACGTGTATTTGGTGGAAGTCTGGAACCATTTTTTTTCCACAACGCTGATCGGATACACAAGATTTATTTTATCTTTTATCATCTCACTCTGGCTCTATTCATGTGGCATGGTAAGCATTATGAGTAACTCAAATTGTTTTTGTCTAGGCCCTCAAGAAATTTTTAGGTAGAATCATTGTCACAACTCCATGCTTACCAATCAAGCTGCAGAACCAAGCAATTAAATGGTTGTAAGTATCATGTTTGAGAAAATTCCAACTGTCTGAAGCAACTTTTGACAGGCTAATATTTTGGTGGAGTATCAAAAGGTAATCTCATTGGATAAGTGAGAACTTGTGTTCAATTGCTAACAAGTAAATTGTGTTCAGTTGTGAACAAACTAAAAATTTGAAGTAACTTAACAATTTCTCAGGTAAACTATGTGACTAAGGAAAGATGTTTTCTTATGCTGCTGTTTACTGTAGTTGCCTTGTTACATTATTGATCAGCAGATTTCATATCATTCCATGTTGCCTTATTTCATCATTAGTTGATGAACATGGGTTCTGCTTATAAAGTTTCTAATAGTTGTGTTCAATGTCATATTGAAACTTATTGCTAATGGCTGTTAATTATAACTGGGGGCCAGTAGGATGGCCCCGTTGGAACTAAAATTACTGGTTGTTGTGGTTTAGTTTAGAAAATTTTCATGTTTCTCTCTGAGGATTTAACAACCAGAGTACTGCTGCTGTTTTTGTGAAGGTAAAAGATAAATGTAGGGAGAAATATGAGACTGGTTCAAATGCAGATTGGAAGTAGCACCTGGCATGTACCTACAGGGAGAAAAATGATAAAAAAGAAGAAGATGGGGAGAGGAAATGAAGGAGTCTTGAACCCAGCTAGACTTAATTATAGGTAAAACTTGTCAAGGATAAGATATATAATTCCTTATGGTTAAACCTCCCAAGTTAAGGCTACAGAAGAACCAAACAAGCAATAAAGCTGGCTTTGAAACTAACAAACAATTCTCATAAATAAGCTCTGCTTAATAAGAACAGTAAAAGAGTAATTTGTAGACTGAAAAAATTGTTCTTACCTACGAATAGAACTACTTCAACATAGAAACAAGCTTTCCCTTGCATCCTAAGACAATTAGGACTCAACAATAATCTAGGAAGCAATTAACGTACCTAAAAACCTATTAAAGAAGTTCTCTGTGGAACCACTACAAGAATACACCAAATTATCTGTCTAAAACTTAAATAAATAAGCTGAAACCTATATCATCTGATGAGCTGGAAATTAAGCATAAATTAAACCTCAGAAATGTTAAAACATTCTTCAAATGTTCACCCTATAAGAGAGTTTCCTTGTGCCCTGCATGAGGTGCCTTGGTTATTCTGATGGAGACTGAAATCCTTCAGCTAAAATTAATAGTTGCTTTACCAATTGTGTCTTTTAGCTTTTGCTCGACTTATGATTGCTGTTAACTGATTCTATACGCTGCTGAAATTACTATCTTGGTGCAACAGAAGTTATATAACCAATTTAGGTTTTATTATATTTTCAATTTTCTCCTTTAACCTTTTCAAGATATCAACTATTGTTGATTTTGTTCTTTGACAGATTTCCTCACTAGTGCACTCAAGGCTTTGATTTGTCATAATTGGCCAAGATGCAAGGGAACAGAAGCATATTAGATTCCTTTCCAGAAACTACCGATCTTAATCAGGGATCTGTTTCAAGTAATGCTTCTGGAGATCCAACAGCCCCTTGGAATAACTTTCTAAATCCAGTGGAGGATCGATTATCGAATTCCATGCTTTCTCCTGCTAGAGAAAATTGTAGACGTGCTAATGGTATTAGTTATACAACACAGAACTGCAGTGAACGGGATAAAGGTGAGTCGAGCTCCAGTGCCAATTTTTATGAGATTGGACATGGTAGTCATTTGAGAATAGGACATGATTGGCCTTCTTCATCAAGTAATCATGTCCTGACTAATCCAAAGTCAGAAGAAAGGCAATTTGGACCATCCGATGTCCTCCATCCCGAGAGTTCAACAAGTGGATATGCTGGAAGTCATCTGATTGGCAGCCGTCCAATTTTACCAAATTTTGCCTCGACTCACAGTCCTGCAAATGGCAACTTAAGTGGCATATACAATAATGGTGACACTCGGCTCGTTATGAGACCAAGTGTATCTCCTACTGTCTACACTTCTAGCAGCAGATGGGAAGCGGAGCGTCCTGTTTCTGGTGTCTCTTACAATGCTGGTACTTCTTCAGGTAGTTCTAGTTATTGGACCAGGTCCCCTGATATATCAGGTTCTTCCATGGGTACTCGGGGTATATCCTGCAAGCGCAAGGTCCTTGAAGGCAGTTCTGGGCAGTCTTGTGGTAGAAGTTCAAGCTCCAATACACAACCTGTGAACATTATACCACACAATTTTCCAAGTCAATATGATGCTTCCAGCAACTTAAACATATTACCAGCCTCTGTAAGTGTGCAGAATACTTATCACTTGGAAAACCTTTATCCAAGAAATATGGTTAGTACAAGAGGGGGTGCTAGTGGAGTTGCAGAAACCTCTGCCAGAAATTCTGGTAGTGGACGGAATCTTGGGACAGATTTAGGGCATTCTAGTGTTGGCTCTACTCTTGTAACGCCTCGACCAATTTCAGAATCTAATTATTTGGGCTCCAGACAACCAATTTCACAGCCAATGAATGCAGGTAACTCAGGAAGCCATTCTGGCATAATGCACATTTCTGGTGTTCCAAGTGGTTTGCATCCAGTTCCTTGGAATATATCCTCTAATTCACGAGGTGGTAGTTCATCAAGTTCAAATGTGGTTTCTGCTGATAGATATGCTGCATTACAAGATGATGCTAACTTCGGGAGCTCATTAAGAAATAATGGGGAACCTCTTCCATTTGTTCCTGTTCCTGAGACTGGAAATATTGTAGAGGATACTACTAATTGGAGTTTAGCCACTTCAAATGGAAGCTATTCCAGAAATACGCCTTCTAGTTCTGCACTCAGCCGTGGGCCAAGTATGCAAACTTTTCCTACTGCATGGACACCTTATCAAAACTTAGCAAGCAGTAGTACTCGTAGTTCTTCTGAAATTTCTCCTTGGACTCTCCTCCCACCTGTTGAGTCCGAGTCTGGAAGTCAGAGAGGTCATTTTCCGCTGGTTTCTTCAGCTGCTTCTCCTGTGGAGGCGGCAGAGATATCATTGCGATCTAGTAGCCGTCGTAATCATCGAAACCACCTTATATCATCTTTGATGGCTGATTTCCCAAGTAATGATGTGGATGGATGGCGTGGTTTAGCTTCTGATATCGAGGGCCGCCACAGAATGGTACAGGAGGTTTGTGTATGAAATAGTATTAGAACTGTTGTACTTTGGTTTGTCCATCAATGTTTTTCAACTGATCTCATCTTGTGTCTGGCTTGTTGGACATATAAATATTTGTTCTTGTATTGCTATTTTGTCTTCCTGAAGACTGCTTCCTTTCATCTACTTATTCGTGTTCCCCTTTTTTCTTGCACATCTTGTGGTGCTATGAAGACTGTTACATTAGTTGTTTATTTGGTTTGTATTTAGTTTAAGATTAGTGTTTCATGTACTGGCCCCAATACTTAGTCCAAGTATTGGTATCACACTTGAACAGAAGCACATGCCTAATTATAGTTCTTATGACAATTAGCATGTGAGTATAGCTTCTGGATTGGTTAAGGATTGCAATTTGCTTAAGAGGTTGTTTTGTAGGATGTATAAGAATAGTACTACTGAATAGGGTGTATTAGTAATGCTGAGATTAGTTATGCGGGGATTATGTCTTATCCACTTTGGTTTGGTATATTCAAGGCTAACCATGCTTATCCATGTTTTAATAAACCTGGTATTGCTTATCCACGGGTTTCTATGTATTAATTATACACCCTGTAATACCGAATAGGATGTATACCTAATTAATACGTACATACGTGGAAACCACTACCAAACAAGGTATTAAATAATAACAAGGCTAATACATGATCACTTCTCACAGATATCTATGTACTTCTACAGCTGTATTGCCCACAACTTGGAACTTGGAATGAATGTGAATTTTCTAAATGACTGTGAACTGTTGCACCTACAATTTTTACCTTAATCTTTACAGAAGCTGATACTTACTAGTTCCACTTTTTTTACTAATTGGGTGTAGCTTGATCTTCAGTTTGTCCTGGTTTTTTGTTCTGTCAAGTTCACCTTTTGAATAAATCCAGCTGTTTTTATGTTGCTTCATGCCTTTCTTTTGAGATACTTTTGACCTGCCGTTAAATTTCTAATTACTTACTAAACGTTGCTGCTTGCATTCAACAGATTCGTCAAGTCCTGCATGCCATGCAGAGGGGCGAGAACAGGCGATCCGAGGTTTTGTTTTGACCCTTGTGATATCCCAATGAATGTTAATTCAGTTAGTTTACATGTGTACTTTGTATGAATGATATGTAGTTCATGATCTGCACACTCTGATGCATGAAATATCTATTGATTTGCTGGCCTGCGAAAAGTTATACACATAATTACTTTTACTTGTAATCTTTGCTCCATAAGCTTTAGGGGTAGAAATATGGCCAGAATAGTGACCTGTCCAGCCATAGAAATCTGGAAGGAAAACAAATTACCTATATTCTCTTATTTTTGACGAGTGATATTTTTACTAGACTGCCAATTAGGTTGTTTGGGTGAAAAATATTTGTCAGAGTTTGGTTGATGATGCTTGTAAGCCGTGCCTTGTAAATATTTGTCAGAATTTGGTTAATGATATTTGTTCAGATGCTGATCTAGCCAGTAATGGATCTAGTTACCTATGCTTTTCTCTTTTCTTATTTTCAATGAGGTGAAATATAAGGTTACCTATGTGTACATTAATGAAAGACTTAAGGAGCTTATTAACACTTACGTGCCTAAACCAAGCAAAGATTCAGGAATCAATTCATTACCAGCAAGATGCGATATGGCTCAGCCAAATGGTGAGTGCCTAGCGCAAGCCTTAGGCGCGCTGCGCTGTCTTGACCTTCCCTGACTAGAATCACTCCCACACTTGTAGGCGTTCGTCAACTTGCATAGGTAATTTCGATGAAAAATATTTCTCAGCAGTTTCTCAATGATGCAATATCTTTATTTTTAGCCTTTATTTTAGTTTTTTCTTAAAATTATCCTACTAAAGGTGCTTATTTTTTTTATTTTTCCATCCAATAGTGTTTTAAGTTCTTAGTGGCCAGTTATTTGTTTTTTGATGTTGAAACCTAATTGCATCTGACTGGATTAAGCTGGTTTCACATCTGGATCACTTGTTAGCCGGAAGTTCACTTAATCTAGACTTATCTCCTCATTACATGGTTGTTAAAGCTTATGGAATGTTGGTTCCTTGGTAGACACCATGGTTCATTTATTTTTTTTAAATTTTTGGCAGGATTATATGATGCTTGATCCATTTGTCAACGGCGTCGCGGAGATGCATGATAGACATAGAGGCATGAGGCTCGACGTTGATAACATGTCGTACGAGGTAAATATGGTTGTGTTTTGCTATCACTAAATTTCTTAATAGATTTCTCATATTGTACTTTGCATTACTTTAGGAATTATTGGCATTGGAAGAACATATAGGAAATGTGAACACCGGATTGAGTGAAGAAACCATTTTGGGACGTATGAAAGAGCGAAAACATGAGCCAGTATATGGAGGGTCATTGTCAAATACGGAGCCTTGCTGTATATGTCGGGTGAGACACTTTCTAATGGTTTTACACTATAATTTGTTGATATTACTGGAGAATGATTGTTGAATAAATGTCGTCGTGTGTCGTGTTTCTTTTACGTTTATCAGGAGGAATACACAAGTGGAGATTACAAGGGCATATTGGATTGTGGACATGAATTCCATAGTAGTTGCATAAAGCAGTGGCTAATGCTGAAGAATGTATGTCCTATTTGTAAGAACACAGCCTTAAAAAAATGAAATGCAACCAAACAAAGATAATGTCACCCAACAAAAGAATTCCTTGGAAAAAAGAGTAAAAAGAAGGGGTGGAGGGTTCTTTACATTGTTACCATTTTCAAACTTATGGGGATATCTTTTTTTTAATTATTTATTTTGAAGTGATAAATCCATAGAAATCTTCGTGTGATGTTTGTTTTTGAGTAATACAATCAACCAAACATTGTTTAGTTTTGGTGATATTAGCCCATTCTGAAAGTGTTTTAGGTTATATGATTTTGGTTAAGGAAAAATAAAGTGGCTCTAAATCTTACAAATGTTTTGGGTTCACTATTTTGTGAGAGAACATTTTCAATTATTGCGTAGTAACACTATATATTGGTATTACATGAAGAAGACGATTGATAAGATATTCTATTTAATTTTATAATATAAGTAGAGTTTGGAAAAAATAGTGTTAATTATGCATGTAAATTTTATTCCTATTTTAATAATAAAAAGAGGCTATTTTCAAAAGATCCATATTTAATCAAGGTAATGTGAAACAAATAATAGAATAATGAAAAAATCGAATAATAACAATAATAATTAATTTAACTGAAGCAGAGGAAAAATAACACATGATATATATGATATAATAAAAATAAAAGAATAAGACATTCAAGAAAAAGTTATTCGTATAAACACTTGGAATATATATATATATGCAAAAAGAAAAGAAAAAGAGAAAGAGCGTCGAAAACACACTTAAACGGTCTTTTTTTGTGAGTTTTATATCCAAATTATTGAAAGTGTGAGTTTTATACATAAAATATCACTTATTAGTTTGAGAAACATATATCTTTTGTTATAATACTCTTATCATGGTATGTGTAATACACTTTCTCTTTTATTTAAAAAAATTGTCACATCACAATCTACACGAACAAAATATTTCACCTTGACAAAAATTAAAAACTATTATCTCATTTTTTTTTTAATTAAACATAAAATATTTATCTTACCCCACTCTATCACTTCCTTTCACCGAACAACCCCCCCTTTCAGTTTTTATCGTTTAATTTTCTTTTATAAAAGTATTTTATTTTGTTTTTTACTTGATCTCTCCCCCCAACCCCACCCTCAAATTATAATTTACATATTATTTTATTTTTTTTAAAAAAATTGTTTTATTTTCTTTAAAAAATTATGTTACCCACTTCACCTTTTGTTTTTTTTTCCTTCTTATTTTGTGTTAGATATATATTTATCGAAAAAAATTTTCACTTGTCACTACAAGACCCTTTTTTACATTTTTTTTATTTATGTTATATTTTATACACTAATAGAAATTGGGAGCAAAGGGTAAATTAGAATGGGTAATTTTTTTATTTTTTAAAAATAAAATAACATCAATTTTTTTGGGGGAAAATGAGTGGGTGGTTTGACGGGGAAGGGGTGGGGTGGGGGGAGGGTTTATAAAACAATCTTTAAATAAACTAAAACGGTGGGGGCTGAAAGATGGGGTAGGGAGAGGAGGTGGTGGAGTGGGATAAGAAAAATAATTTAAATTTTTATTTAAAAAAAAATCTATTTTCTTAGGAGTAGTAATATTTTTATCTTTAATTTTTAATTAATATTAATAATTTATTATTTAATTTTGTCAAGGTGAAATTGTTTATCTATATAGAATGTCATGTCTCAAGATTTTTTTAAATAAAAAAAAGAGTGTATTACACACACCACTGAGGTGTGCTTTTCAAACTAATAAATAATAATTTAGATATAAAACTCAAACTTTTAATAATTCAAAGATAAAACTAAAAATAAAAATAATTTAAGTGTATTTTTAACAGTTGACGTAAATATGACATTAAGAGAAAAAGCCAAAAAGAAAAAAAAAATATAAAAAGACAAAGAATCATGATTACAATTAACAACAAACGCAAGCATAGAGAGAGACCAGAAAATACTGAAAAAATTAACAACAAAAACGGCTCATATTATGACAAACCCCAATTTGTAACTCCAATTACGTCACGTCACAGACGACTATTCTCTTCTATCCTCGTATACTTTATTTGTTTTGATTTGATATTCGATGATCATTTCAAAGACTCAATTAAATTCGTAACTAAATATTCTAAATTTATCAATCTTACTATATGACCTTAAATTAGCTCAATTCAAAAAAAAATAAAAAAAAAATCAGCATTTTTAGTTTAGTTTAATGATAAGAGACAAATTCACAAGTATACTAAACTCCTTACATAACAATTCTATATTATACTCAACACATTTATGTTGATTGAAGGTTTATATACTTGCTACTACTCATTCTAAGGGAGACTAATATGATAGCAGATATATTAACGGAATACTAAAGAAATTCTATGAAATTATATAAAATAGGTGATTATATCGTTACCTTAATATTTTGTTCTTTTATTTTTTCTTTATTTAATATTTAAAAATTATATTTCATCTTTTATTCTATCTTCTCACGATAGATCTACCTCTTATCTTACTTTTCTTTTATGTTTATCATTTAAATTATAAATTTGTGACATTATGTAACGACGGAGAATGATGTAATCTATCCAAATATTATATTCACATTAAAACAATATAATACGATATATTATTAAACAAAACATGACAACCGTCCATACAAAGAGTTATTAATCTAGCTAGTTGATAAATAGGCTTAATGTCTAACAAAATTTTGATTGTAACCTTGATTATCATTGGGGCTCTATGTAATGAAAAAATTTCTTAGTTACCAAAAAAAAAAATAAAAATTGCGTGAAAGCTATACTAATTGACGTTATTAGTGAGATGATATTAAATTTTTTAAAATATCAGCTGTTTCACTTTCACATAATTTTTTAATTTTTTTAGCACATAACTTACCAAACTAACTTTATTAATTATACTTCAAACTAAATAAATAATATTTCTTTTTAGGTAATTATAATGTGTGGTCCACGTTATAAAATATTCGGTCAGAGCTCCTTATACAGGAGCAAGGTATTATAATGCAGTAAGGTATATGAAAAAATGAAAAAGATAAAAAGAAGAAAGTAACTATGTAGTAAAATTATTTGATTTTGTATTATATTAATCAAATTATTAAATTTATAATTATAATCTTGTATAATGTTACTTAGAAATTACCCTAAATAGAACAAAATTATTAATCATATATTACACCCACAAATCTAAATGGGTCTTCACCAATAATTTTTGACAAGTGTAGTATTCGAAATGATTGTCTTATTACGTAATGCTCGTGTTTATGTATTAATAATAATGAAACAGTCAGTATTAGTCACAAGATAATGGTCCTATCCATCAAAAACAAAATGCATAAACAAGTATAGTGAGATTTAATTTTTGGACGGAGTAAAATCAGCTCATAAAATTATTAATTTGTTTTTTGTTTATATTCAGACGGGTAAGTGACTAGTTTATTGTATCAATTAAATTTATTGTAATGTGTTTAATTTAACCTATTTTAAGATTAGGTTAATATATTGTCGTCTAAATTGATTCATGTAAAATTTATTTACTTTTTTGTTGTTGTTAATGTATATACAGAGTCATATATAAGAAAAAAGTTTTATTAGAGTACACAAATAAAAAAATAAAACTTAATAAGAATTTAGTAAATTGAGCTATGACTCAAAATTTAGTCCACTTCAATCCAACTAACATGATACGTTTATTTTTTTTAAAACTCAATTCGATTTAACATGCCTAAATTCAGTTTAACTCATTCATTTGCTTTGATTGTTTAAAATCGAATTACAAAAATTATTGATTTGTTGGTAATGGAGTTATTTGTTCGGTCGTTTCGATAACAATTTCAATTTTTTTATTATCAGGTATTGCTTTTTAATAGGTTGATATTTTTTCTTAACGAGTAATCGATAAACCCCAAGTAAATTAAAAAATTATATTTATATCGTTTAGTATATAAAGTCCTTGACTTAGAGTTTAGTTTCATACGTGTATTTCAGATTGTTTCAAACTCTGAGATATTCTAAAATGTGAATATCTTTGCTTTTGAGCAAGATGCAATTTGTCAACTCGTATACATGTTCATTTGGTTTGTCACCTTGTTTCTAAGTGATTTTTAATGATTTTTAGTGAAATTTTAACGGTTAAATCGATTAATGAATAACTGATAGATCAATATCTTAATGATTCTATAACGATTTAGCATGTCAACAAGCAACTGATAAGTCAAACCAACAAAATTTCAAAATCAAACCAAACAAATCAATACACCACCCTACATTTGATACTCCTGCAATGAACATTTTTGACAAATAAATAATAGTAAATTGTCGATTGTACTATTTATTAATGAATTATATATATAAAAAACTGATAGCTACAAACTAGTGAAGGATTAGCAAAGAATTAATATCCTAACTAATTCTTTTTTTTCTCCTAATAAAGGGAAAGTCATGATTAGTATTTACAAGCATTTTAACATCCTGGCCAGAAGATGAAATAAAATGATGATCTTTTTCTTTTTCATGGAACAGATATTGCATGATAAAAACTTTTATTCACGAAAAAACACTTGCTTAATTATTGATTCTAGTGTGATTAGCTTGAATAAATGAGGAAAAAAATGCGTAAAATCTAATGTAGTCGAAGCCAACTAAAAATAAATTTCATTAACATTAAAAATCACGTGAATAAGCTATTATTAAAATCTCATTAACGCTAGCCATTTAACTTCTTATATTATAGGACTGCAACTCAGACATACCTAATCCATATAACTTCAGAATTAAGACTTGCATTTTAAAAAAAAAAAAGTTTTTAAAGTAAATTAGATTTATCTACAATTATTTTAATTGGAATTTTTTTTGATTGTTTGTATAGATGAGAATAATAACTTGATTAAGTTTGTAATTTAATATTTGTAATTAAAGTAATTAATTTAGATTAATTATTTTTAGTAGTGGTAAGTGTGAATTGGGACCCAATTGAGTGCGAACAAATTCTGTAACAAAAGTACTTTAGCTACCGTTTTTTGTTTTGAAGCCAGTAACGGCATTTAGGCTTATGATTGTATTTTGTTTTTTTTTATTCATTACAAATGAATCATCCTTTTTTATCTCTACTTTTTATTTCTTTTTTCTCTTTTTGCCACCCTTCTATATTCTTTTCATATTCAAAATTTACATGTTCAATCCCTCATTTTTCAATTTTACACTTTGCCCCCTACAAGAAAAAAATTCTATATATAGGCGTCACTTAGGATACAGTATCAGATCACCTGAAAAGGAAAAAAAATGAATGGAGACAGCGAGAATAATCATGGTTTGCCATGGGAATGTAATGATTTCTGGTCATATCTGAACATGAATGACAATCAAGTTGGGGTGGAGAGACGTTTGAGGGTGACAAGTTGTCAGATCCGACTAGGTCTGATACTTGTCAGCCGCTAACCGTTGTTAATGAGGTGGTTGAAGCAACAACAGATGTTGATAAGAAGAGAAGTACATCAAACAAAAAAAGGAATGGTAAGGAAATTGTTGAACCAAATTCTGGTGTTGATGGAGCCGAAGGCAAAAGAGAATCAGAGCATGAGATACACATATGGACGGAGAGAGAAAGGAGAAAGAAGATGCGAACCTTGTTTGAGACTCTTCATGCGTTGGTCCCTAATCTCCCTGCTAAGGTAAAATAAATCTTCCGATGACACACCTTGTTTTTTATTATCCGACATCTTATCAAGCAAAAAGAAAATAATTCAATAAATTTTATGATTATCTAAAAACAATTTTTTTTTATTGTCTTCTGCAACCTTAAATAATAAGCATAATCAACTCATCGAGAATTATTCAAAAATGAACATGACTTTTTTTTTACCAAATAAAAACTTGTAAATTCTTACCAAAAAGTGAAGGATAAAACACTGAACTTTCAATTTTTTTGCATATATAGTTGTAAAAAGAAAATCTTCAGAAATTTATTTGTTTTTTCTCTTCTGGCATAAGATATGAAATTTTCAACATTATTCTAAATTTTAAAAAAAGAATATTTCCTTAATCAGTATAATTATAAGATCTTTATAACTCATTAAAGTACTTAATAAGTATATCATTAACCATATCAAATCATTATACTAGTAGTAGCGTATTTTCACTTGTTATTACCAACAAAACATGCTTATTTTTCATATTATTTACAACCAATAAAAGTCAATAACACTTTTTCTTTATAAATCACTTATTACACTTAATTTATAAGAAGGATAGTTTGGTCAGATGCGTAATTTAAAGATTATGAATTTCAAATTATAATTTTTATTTATAAATCGCTTATTACACTTAATTTATACGAATGATAGTTTGGTCAGATGCGTAATAGACAGGATTTAAAGATTATAAATTTCAAATTATACTCTTTTTTTTGGTAATTTGTACTTATTAAATGAATCTCTATTAGATACTAACAAATGACTTGAAACTAATTAACTAGTATATTATATTCCCTTGACTTCTCCGTGTGTGTTTGTTTTCCCCTTAATCAGTGAAAATTCTGACTTCGCTATCTGAAGTAGAAATTAAATTAATTTCATATATTTTTTTTTGTATATGTAGGCTGATAAGTCTACAATAGTTTATGAAGCAGTAAACCACATCCTAAAGCTGCAGAATACTTTCAAAAAACTTGAAAGTCAAAAGCTAGAAAAGCTAGAAGAATATAACATAGGGTTGATGGGTTCACAAAAAGTTGGTAATAGCTGGGAGAAGTATGTGGTTGATCAAGGATCAACATGTAATTCTACAGCTATTACACCAACAAATCATGGTGCTAGTCCCCCCATTCCAACAGGTTTTATGACTTGGAGTTCACCAAATGTGATACTAAATGTATGTGGTGAAAATGCACATATTAGTGTGTGTTGTCCTAAGAAGCCAGGGCTATTTACCATCATTTGTTATGTTTTGGAGAAACATAAGATTGGCATTGTATCTGCTCAAATTTCATCTGATCAATTCAGAAGCATGCTCATGATCCAAGTTCATGTAAGTCCTTTCATTTCTTCAAAATAATATATAGGTCATTTTGAACATTGTGAACTAGGGTTTTTAGTTAGCACACTCTTCGATTCATTTTACGTGTCATTATTTGCTTAATCAGGAAATTGAAGAAAGACACATGTTGAGATATTCTTTTGAATTGGGTGTTTGAGATATGTATAGTTGTTTATTGTTTTATAAGTTTCATGTCTAATTAAACATTTATCTTTACATGAAATGAAAGTAAAAAAAGAGAGTATATGCCTATATTCTTTTTTAGAAATGCCTCCTCCCCACCTAGTCTTACCCTGAGATTGAAATTCTCTATATATAGTTCATAGATTATTTTTAGAAATATTTAGATTGATTTACCTGAGTTAAGTGTTTAACATAAATATACAGTCTTTCTATTTTTACAAGATCATTTGGATGGCGTGAGTACATATATATTACTTTCTTTAGATTTTAGTGAGTATATTATTATTGCTTGGTTCTAAAAACATGTTTTATTGTTATATATTCAGGCAAAAGGTGAAAGTGACATAGCACAATTTGCAAAAGCATTCACGGTGGAAGAAAGGTTGAAGCAAGCTGCAATTGAGATAATGGCAGTGGCAACCTCCAAATGATCAGTTTAGTTTCAGATTAAAGTTTATCCGGTTATAGAGGACAGACAATTGTTGCCGGAAAGACCATCATAGTTTATTCGGTGGAGGATGAACGGTTGTAGCTGTAAAGACTATTTTATTTACTTTTACATTATTTATGTGTCGCTTTTTGTGCATTCTCTCTTTACTTTTATAGCATCCGGTAAATGATGAACATTTGTGGTCGTAAATGCTATTTTATTTTATTTTGCATTTATGATAAACGTCTGTCCCCGTAGTGGAAAAATTAAAACAATAAAAAGTTTCTTCCAACTATATTTATAAATAGAAAAAATCTTGATTTATGTGTTTGCTTTAAGGGTGTGTTTGGTATAGATCGATTTTTATTCCAAGAACCAAGTTTTAATTTTCCAACTATCACCTACTCTTTTTATAAATACAAAAAACAATTTTAAAAAAAATTATAATTACATCATAGGAGTACTTTTGTTCTACTTCTTATAATTCAAAAAATTCTTACCTACCAAATAGGATAAATAAGCAATAAAGTGAAACTACTCATTCTTACTCCCTACCAAACAAGCCCTAAAGAGATAAAAAAAACATGTTCCTTAGTTTTTCTAAAGAGTGTAAGCTACAAAAGTTATTTACATTTTGTTATGTAAAGAGGAATTCTCTTTTTACTCGATTGATCTTTAATTGAAGTATAACATTATGAAATTGATCTTTCATCAACCAAATCTTTCTACTTATTCGAATTTCTTTTTTTTTCTTACTTGCTCATTTTGTGGTTCTATGAAAACTGATACATTAGTTATATATTTGGTTAGTACTTAATTAGTTTAAGATTAGTGTTTCAATTATTGGACCAACACTTAATTAGTCCAAGTATCGGTATGTATCACACATGAACAGAAGCACAAGCCTAATTATAATAGTTCTTTTGACAATTAGCATGTGAGTATAACTTTTGGATTGGTTAAGGATTGCTATTCGCTTAAGGGGTTATTTAGTATGATGCATAAGAATAGTACTACTGAATAGGATTATATGATGCTTGATATATTTATCGCAGAGTTGCATGATAGACATAGAGGCATGAGACTTGACGTTGATAACATGCTTACGAGGTAATTATGTGATTGTGTTTTGCTATAACTAAATTTTGTGATACATTTATGATATTGTATCACCCTTTATAGATTAGTTTTTAGTTTTATATCTCAATGTTAAGAGATTTTCATTCTTATAAATAAGTTATCTGGATCAGAAATCGATCTCTGAAGGGTTTATTTTTTTCTATTAAAATTGTAAAGGTGTTGGTTCAGCTATGTTTTCTACTTAACCATTTTTTTTCTTTTGTTTTGCAATTACTCGTACACATATTTTTAATTATATTTACATGTGACTCTTGAGAAAAATTATACTCTTGAGTACATGTTGTTTAGGAAATTTAAGTGAAATATGATCTCTAACATGTTGAAAATGACTTAGATTTTTTTTTATATACCTAATTAGACCATATATAGTTGTCTTTAGCTTCAATTATGGACTAAAAATATCCCTCTTTCTATATATAGGATCTTGATTGTTTTCATGGTTAGAAATGCCCTGCCTTAAAACATATTATGAAACATTATATATCAAGTTTTTAATTTAATAGATGGTGTTGATTTATTGGTACACATGAATATAAGACTCATTCCGTCTGAATTTATTAATTGTTGAGGATGGATTTCTAAGGACTAACCATTATATTGTTAAAGGATGATCATTAAGAAGTTTGTGTTAAATCAATTGGAGCTTGTTTGGATCGATTTAATTAGCCTTTGTTAAAAGCATGCTCATTAAGAATTAAATCATTTTGAATATATAAAAGATATTTTTGAACCTATTTTTTCCTTCAAAAATAGAGAATTCACTTGAAACTATACATTACAGTTCGATGACAAGATAGATAATAATATATTAAATATAATTTATAAATGAAGTGTAAAAAAGTTATATTAGATATGTATTACAAAGTTTGATTCTATTTTAATTTGAGAAGGAAAAAAAAACTATTTTCAGACACGAAAAAAATACTCCATATTAAAAATGATAACAATAAATCAATATTGTATAATAAACAGACACGAAAAAAATACACCATATTAAAAATGATAACAATAAATCAATATTGTATAATAAACAGACACCATAAATAAATATATGATCTATTAAAACTGAATAAATATTTATATTATAATAAATATTATATCTAAATATATGATTAACATTATATAGGAAAAACTATCCAAATGCATATCTTATTATATCATAATCTCTAAGATTCCTTACAATTTTAAATAAAATCACCTCTCGAATACATCCATCCCCTATGTATTTGGATCCTATCCTTTTCTAATACATTCCTTCCCTTTCGGTACATCTCTCTTATGTATCCAAATATCCCACTCCTTCTCTAATACATCTCTTGCTTATATATCCAGAATATTTTTCAAAAAAGAAGTAAAATCTGGCATTAAGATAAAAATGCCAAAAAGAAAATAAAATACAAATGGACAAAAAATCATGATTACAATTTTAATACAAACGCAAGCATAGAGAGAGGCCAGAAAATACTCAAACAAAATGAATATAACAAAAAGGATCATATTATGACAAATCCCTATTTGCAGCTCCTCTTACGTCACATCACAGACAATTATTCTCTTCCATCGTCATATACTTCCTTTTCATTTTCGTTCGATATTTGATACTTATTTTGAGTCTCTATTCATTTATGTTGAAAGGCTAAAAATTTATAATTAAAAATAAAAAAAGTAATTGTTTATTCATTTAGCCATTTTCAAGGCTTAATAGCTATTTTTTCGGTGAAGAAAAAATTTGACAATAAATTAGCTTCCATATATGTGAAATTCATTATATTTTCTAGAGTTCAAATTTTTAGTTTTACGTTAAATCTCAATACATTATGTTGAAATTTCAAGAAAAAAAATACTGAAATTCAAATAAAAATAGCCCCATAAAACATGAGAATTGAACCTCGGATGTTGAAGGTACAATTGAGTACGTGTGACCACCTCATCTAAAAATTTAAGTTTTCAGAGAGTTCACACCTTTATTATTTAATTATATTTATTTATGGTGTGTTTGGTATGAAGGAAATATTTTCTGAAAAATATTTTTCAAGTTTTCCATGTTTGATTGGGTTAAATGTTTTGGAAAATATTTCCAAACCAACTCATTTTCCTCAAATTTAAGGAAAATGACTTCCCTTATAAAATTAAGGAAAACATTTTCCAAAAATTCTCTTTCAACTTTAAATTACAATTTTTTGTTTGAAAAATATATTTAAAGATTATTTTTCAAAATATTTTCAACTTTAATTTTTTATTATTTTACTCCCCCCCCCCCCTTACCACCCTCCATCCCCCTACCACCCCCCCCACCAATTTTTTTTATTTATAATTAATAATATGTTTTTTTTTAAAAAAATCCAATTTTTTTTTTTTTTTTTCACCTCACCCCTACCTCGATTACCCCACATGCCCCCACCCCTTCCAAAAAAATTTTAATTTATTTTTAAAAAATATTTTCGACTTTCATTTTTTATTTTTGTTTAAATTTGCTTTTAGAAATGTTTTCAATTAGAAAATTTTTGTTTTCACCTCACCCCTACCCTTGACCACACCAGCCCCCTAACCAGTCCCCAACCCCAAAAATCATAATTTGTTTTTAAAAAATATTTCCATTTATAAATTATTTTTTTCACCCACCCCACTACTATCAGACCCCCACCCCAACCACAATCAGCCCTCATCCCCCTCCAAAAATAATAATAATTTAAGTTTGTTTTTAGAAAGTTTTTTTTTTTCCAATTTTTTTACCCACCTCATCCCTCACCTCCCCCCCTCCGAAAAAAAAGAATCAAGTTTAGTTTTAAAAAATATTTTCAATTTAAAAATTATTTTAGCTCTCTAGCAAAAATAAAAGATATTTTTCAAAATATTTTTATTCATAAAACAAACACTAAAAAATCTTTTCCTAAAAATATTTTCTACATCAACTAAACATGAGAAAATAAGTCAAAATCTACTTATATTTTAAAAAATATTTTTTCATTGAAAACCCTTAATACATACAAACATGACACCCTTAAAGTAATTGTGAATTTGCCTAATCGTGCATCTTTAACTACGCATGCAACATAAAAGTTGAAAATGCTCTTCATGTAGAATAATTACTAGCCTTACTACGTGAATTGAGACTAGCTCACGAGAATAATGGTCCTACTTGTAAAAAAAATAATATATATACAAGTTTAGAGAGATTTAATTTAGGGAATAAAATTAGCTTATAAAATTATGATCAGTATAATTTGTTTAAATTTTAACAAATTTATAATCTATTTATTTTATTTAATTAAATTTATTTTACTATGTTTAATTTGACTTATTTTAAAGTTGAATATTATGCCGACTAAATTGGTCCATGACAAACCTTATCTAATTTTTTATTTGTTGTTGTTGATATTGATATATTATAAATGATTATACTATAAGAAAAATGTTTTATTAGATACTAAAATAAAAAACTTTTGTAAGAGGTTGGTGGATTTCATTATGACACAAATTTTAGTTCATTTCAATCGAAGTAACTTGACTCATTTATTTATTAACTTAATTCAATTTAATATGTCCAAATTCAATTTAATCCATCGATTTGATTAGAGTTGTTGAAAATCAAATTGAAATCGATAATTCGAACTGATTTTTTTATTATTGGATTATTACTTCTGAACAAATTGAGTTTTTTCTTAACGGATAATTGATAACCCCATAGTAAATTAAAAAAATCATATTTATACCATTTCGTATATCATTAAAGTCGTTGGCTTAGAGTTTAGTCTGATACTTTTATTTTTGATTCTTTCAAACTTTGTCATTCTTAACTGTGAGTGTCACGACCCGCAAGTACCCCTAGAAGTAAGAGCACTCTTGAGTCGTTACACGACGTATTTGACCTCTTAGAGGTCTTGTAAAAGACCTTAAACAACACTCATTGAATAATATATATGAAAAGTAGTGAGGAACTAAAACTTTTCACAACATCTTCTCGAAATCTCATTTATAGAAAACAATAGAAATGCTAAGTCTCATCATAGCCAACTACGAATATCTTGGGTCACAACCCATACATCAACAATCTAGAAAAATATCTAAGTCTATTACAATGTCTTTGAATAAGAAAACTAAACATAGTTATGTCCTCAGAACAATTGAGGACATACCAAACTTTGCTTGAAAGATGTGAATATCCAAGTTTCACTTCAAATGACCCCTCTCAATTGCCACCTACACCTTTAGAAGTAAGACAATATATGGAATTAGCACATTGTATGTACTAAGTAGGTGATATGCAATAAAATCATGCTAAAAGGACATTCCTATAAAATATGCTCTTTTAAGAAAAACTTCACAACATATTTATAAGAACCACTTTTGACATAAACTTCACATATAAGACATAACCCAGGTAACCCACATATAAGCATTATCAACACTTCAAACCATGTAAGCATATAAGCCTCGTACCAAGGGTTTATCCTAAGACTTACTTAAGTAAGACAAGAAGAGACCGCCCATACACCCTCTTCAAGCCTACCTAAACATCCTTAAGATTACCTAAGGTAA